>PVHY01018712.1:0-28649 GCA_004024945.1 Uropsilus gracilis | reverse complement strand
TATATAACAGAGTGGTTGTAACCCAAAGAACAAAATAAAACTACAATTAAAAAAAAAAATATTAGCAGAAACAAACCAAAAAAAAAATACAGAAAATGGTTTCACTAGTATATGGGATATAGGGTGAAAATAAACAAAAGCCATGAGGAAAAGTCAAAACAAGCTAAGCACCAAACTGAAGCACACAACTTCATGCAGGGGAGAAAGGGGAAGGATGGCGGGGATGGTGGGGGGGGTGAATCCCTGGGATTACAATGATGTGAAATTTATATATAAATAAATTAAAAATAAATAAAGGTTCATGTTAATCTATTAAAAAAAAGCCATAAAGATAAGAGTTGACTTAATAAGAATAGCAGTGGCAAATGATTAAAGAAGACCAAGGACCAGTATCTTTTATTGCAAATGTATTTATTTTTATATTTTTATTGGTTGCATATATGTTTTGCATCATTGTATACCCCAGGGTTCTCCTACCATCTTGTCACCTGTAAACCATCAACTTATTCTCTTGTACCCATCCTTCCCCAAATTTTAACCCCCTCTCCCACTTACTCTCTATGCTTCTGTACTACTGTCAGCTAGCTTTTCTGTGAGATAATCCAGTTTTTCTTTTTGGCTTATTTCTGCTAACATTCTTTCTTGTTCCATCCATGTTATCACAGCTACATCACATTTGTCATTTTTGATTGCTGAGTAATATTCCAGTGGGTACATATACCACATCTTTTGGATCCATTTGTCTGTTTGGGGGTATTTGGATTTTTATCATATCCTGGCTATTATAAATAGTGCTGCAATAAGCATCTGAAAACAGTTGTCCTTTTAATTAATGTTTCTGTATCCTTTGGGTAGATTCCCAGGAGAGGGATTGCTGGATCAAATGGTAGTTTCATTTTAAGTAGATTGAGGGTCCTCCACACAGTTTTTCATAGTGGCTGGATCAGTTTTAATTCCTACCAGCAGTGTAGAAGTGTTCCTTTTTCTCCACATCCATGCCAGCATTTCTTGTTGCTATTTAAAAAAATTTTTAAGTGTACCAAACTACAGTAAATCTATATTTAAATATATATTTCAAAAACTGAAGGTGAAATAAAGATATTTTCAGAAACTAGAAATAGGAATAAATTGTGTGCAAACCTATACTAGTAAAAATACCACAAAAGTACAAGTCTTTAGATTGGAGGAAAAGGGTTTTATAAGAAGCTTAAAAATTTACAAGGAAATGAAGAACCATAGAAACAGTTGTACTACTGGAAAATATAAAACTTAATTAAAGGTGGGTGAGTACGTGGACTAGGTCCGTGGGGGAGGCAGCCAGTGCACAGGCACCCCTGCATGCTTAGATCCTGGCAGCATTCCAGCAGATGGGGGGTTGGGGGGTGTGGGTGGAGTATAGAAGCCCCTCCTATTTTACTCTCACTCTACTCCACTTAGATCCCTGGAGGAATAAGGAGAAACAAAGAATACAAACACCAACATAGAATGGGTGACGGATGGAGTAAAGAGCCTGCTCACAGATCTGAGCAGGATGCAAGAGAAGAAACATTGAGAAAGCCAAGGCATAATGGACAGAAAAATAACCATGGTGATGGCTTATCACAGAATCAACCCTACAGCCTCACCAGGAAATGGATGGGGCATAATTCCAGACTGATATGCCATCTAAGTATGCAGGGTGACCCCTAGGGGAGGAAGCCCACGGAGCTGAGGCATTGGCTTCTCAGCAAAGTAGCAAGTCAAGGGAGAGAAAATGACTTACAAAGTACTTCAACAGATGCCTCTCCACAAGAAGCAAGTTCCTTACTGACAATGACTGGGGATGAGCCCCCTCTTCAAGCCAGAGGACTGAGCTACAAATCGAAGAAACAGAAAAACAACACTGAGAATGGACTATAAATTACCTCAAATGAGAACAGACAGACTGCCCAATGCAAAGTTAAGAATGAAAACCTACCAGCACATTTACTGTATCCCAGGAACACAGCCCCTCAGCCAACAAAAAGACACTGCCACAGAAAAGGAAGAGACCAAAGAACTTAACATAGATCAGCAAACATCAAAGAGAGAGGTGATGTCAAAGTGAGTCAAAGTGAACAGAAGGGGTGTCAGGGGGAGGGGAAGGCAATCCAATAATTGATGACTGATGTAAGAAATTAAATAAGTAAAAATTTTTAAATAAAAATAAAAATTAATTAAAAGCGTAAATACTTAGATCCTATGGTGAACACTTGAATAATTCTAAAACCAAAACTCAGTGAAAATAAATTTTAAAATTCTGATTGATGATATCTCAGGAAAATACATTTTACCAAAATTCACTCCATTTGCAATTGAAATTCCAAGCATATCAGTTTCGTAGAATAAATGAACAAGGTTGTTGCTGTTAAGCAGCTACTCTAAAAAGTAAAACATGGCTTCTGTGCTTTTCTGGGGAATTCTATCAAATTTTGTCAAAGCCCTGATGACTGAATGTTGCATAAATTGTTAGATTCTCTAGGGAAATAATCTACAGAATGTGAAACAAGATGGCTTGACTGCCTGTTTTCCAAGCTGGATAATTTTTGTTTCTTTTTTAAATCCCCAGGGACTGAAATGATGTTAAAAATAATAATAATAATAATAATAATAATAATAATAAAGCAGATATTGGTAAAAAAATAATAATAATAGATAGATAGATAGATAGATAGATAGATAGATAGATAGATAGATAGATAGATAGATAGATAAATTAATTAATCTTATTGCACCAAATTCTACCTGGAGTACAATGTTTAACTAATGGTGACAACATAAAAGCCTTTTTTGTTCTCCACAGGGGAGAGGTTTAATTTTTAATCGTTGACTGTAGGTTCTTTGTAGATGCCCTACAAGCTGAGAAAGGCCCCTTATCTTCATCATTTGTTGAGAGTTTTAGATCAGAAATGAGTCCTGAGTTTTGTCATGTTTTTCTTTGTATTTTATCAGGAACATTCTATGGATTTTGTACTTTATTTCATTAATATACTACATTAGCATGAATAAATTTTCTAATGCCTTGTAAAGCTAGAAAATTGAGAACAATTATCACAACATAATTGTGCTTTAACCCTTTGGCCCATGACAGAATGATCTCAAGAGGAAGGCAAGAGATTGGACAATAACCTCTGTGGGCTTCTTTCCAACCAGAGGCTTGTGTCATGTTCCCTTGCATGCTACTTCTGTTGGTAAATGTGAATCATCTGCTCATGAACAGACTTGGAAAGTACAAAATATCCTTAGACCATGAACTTATAAGAGATGAGGATTCTACAGCCAGGATGGGCAAGAACTGATAAGAGTAAGGCGGAGAATGATCACTAGATCTAGATATGAGTGTTTGTTGAGAATTAAGAGGAGAAAGAGAAAGAGGGGGAGAGAGGAAGAGGAGGGAAAGGAGAGAGACAAGGAAAGGAAGAGAGCAGGGGAGAGACAAAGGTGAGGAAAGGAGAGAGGGAGGGGGGGAGAGAGGGATTATATGGCTTATATAACCAAATGTTTTCCTGAGCATCTGATAGGCACACTACTCTGTGACACTAACAGACACAGTCATATCAATTATGATTCATTAAAGCGAATTAAATTGAAATTTGATTCCTCCCTTGATCTAGCTGCATTCCAGGTCCTCTGCTATCTCCTGAAGTTGTGCTGCTGGGTGGACAGTGTAGCACATGCACACAGAATATTTCCATCAATGCCCAGGTCCTCCTATAGAGCTGATGTAAATCAGGAGGGACTGGACTCCCACCCATTCCGTATGTGACTGTGTGGTTCCGTTCATGCTGCACCTCTTGATGCTAATTTGTGTTGCATTTGACTGGGGTTTTCAGAGTGTGCAGTGAAGCTGGTTTGGGTGTGTCTAGGATCTGAGTTGTCTCCTTAATGAGATGTGGTAGCTTTGAGTTTTTTCCAACAACTTTATTTCATTATAATGGATATTCAAGACAATAAGTCTACTTAAGATGCAATTTGCTGAATCTGGATCCATGCCTGAACATGTGGAAGCACCACCACAGTCAAGGTAATACATAAATCCATCACCTCCAAAAACTTCCCTTGGTCTTTGTTTGTAGTAAAACTTAATATAAAACCCTCAATTCTATTTAAATATGCTTGTAATCACTGCTCTGCAAGATGGCCCATGAAAACTCAACTCCTAAAAAGGATTGTGTCTTATTTTTTATTCTCTCTCTAGTGCCCAAAGTACCATCTCCACTTGTTAAAAAGATAGACTTACATTGATTAAAATAGGTCTTGAGGTCACATATTTGTCCAGGTGTCCATGCCAAGACAGAGCTGCTGCCCAGCTCTCAGCAGACTGGATGGGCACCAGCTTGTGAGAACATCTCAGTATGTCTTCACAAGGACAAAGCCACCAACACTCCATGTGATCATGTGTCGTTGCTGTGTTCACTGTTTGAAAGGTCCTGACTTGTCCTACTTCCCTTAACCCTGAAAACAGCAAAGCAGCATGAAGGGAGAGAACCAGAGCAGCATGTCCAAGTTCCTCCTCCTGGGCCTGCCCATTCATCCAGAGCAGCGGGGTGTGTTCTTCGACCTGTTCCTGGGCATGTACTTGACCACAGTGCTGGAGAACCTGCTCATCATCCTGCTCATCAGGCTGGACTCTCGCCTCCACACCCCCATGTACTTCTTCCTCAGCCACTTGGCCTTCACGGATGTCTCCTTCTCATCTGTCACCGTCCCTAAGATGCTGTGGAACCTGCAGACTCAGGACCTGTCAATCTCCTATCCAGCATATGTGACCCAGATGTTTTTTTATTTGATTTACGGTAGTTTGGACAATCTCACACATAGGCCATCACAACGATGGCCTATGACAGTTACATGGCCATCTGTCATCTCCTGAACTACACTGTGATCATGAGGGAGGAGAGGTGCCAGCTGCTGGTGGCAGGATCCTGGATCATTGCCTGTGCCAGTGCATTGTCCCACACCATCCTCCTGACTGACCTGTCCTTCTGTGCTGACAACACCATCCCCCACATTTTCTGTAGTCTCTCTTGTCCTCCTTAAGCTGTCCTGCTCCGACACCTCCTTCAATGAGTTGATCATATTTACTGAAGGGGCTGTGTTTCTTTTCATTCCATTCAGTGGCATCCTGGTGACTTATGATCTCATTGGGGCTACTGTCCTGAGGGTCCTCTCTGTCAAAGGCATCACCAAAGTCTTCTCCACCTGTGGCTCCCACCTCTCTGTGGTGTGTCTGTTCCATGGAACAATCACTGTAGTGTACTTCTCTCCCTCTTCTGGTAACTCCAGTGACAAAGACATGATTTCCTCCCTGATGTACATGGTGGTGACCCCCCTGCTGAGTCCCTTCATCTACAACCTGAGGAACAGAGACATCAAACTAGCTCTGAGGGTCCTTTTAAGAAAAGATGTTGCTGCTTCCAGGTGAAAATCACCTGATCATTCTCTTCTTTCCTCACGGACCTTGCCACATGCTTTCCCATAAATTGTGTGCTCATCACCCACTCCCAGCATATAGGTGAGTCATGTGATTGGATTCAATTCCTCTCCCCTTAGTCACATTCATCACCACTAATTCTTCCAAGATCTTAACTATGGAACTGACCATACGCATTTATGTTTTGGTTTCAAACTACCAGGTTTCTCATTGTTCTGCAACAGGTTGGACCCCAAGTTATAGGCTGCACTTTTGTCTTCTGTGCCTAAAGGACATGAGTTCCTTCCCAAGATGCAGTGCACATCAACCACCTCTCTCCTTAAAGAAAAACCTGATTCTATTTGAAATTCATTTCATGGTTCCATTTGAAAGAGAGAATTTGAATTTTGTAGTGAGAGTAGCTTTGCTGTCTGTTGGATATGAGTCTGGAAAAAATGTGTGTTGTCTTGTTCCCAGACTGGAAATACTCACATCCAATGAAGGAAATCCTAATGCACAAACTCATCACTCAGGCACACAGAAATTCTCACTGCAAAACAACCATGTGCCAAGTGCAATTTTCTAAGTTCTGGGAAACAGGAGAAATAGTTTTCTGCTAGAAATTTTAGTTCAAGTGTATGTGTTATTTTAGAGTATCCAGGTCTTTAATTTCATTCATTTCGAAATAATTTCTGATTTTCCTTTTTGTTAATACTTTGGCTCAAGGATTATTTGAAATTGTGTTATTTTGTGACAAGGACTTAGACCTTTTCAGATATTGTTTTTTTCTTCTGTCATTATATTAGAGATTTACTAATTTCTTTGAGTTGTGCTTAGAAAACCTCCACTGTATGACTGAAATACTTGTAAATGTATTGAGATCTGTTTCTTATCAGAATATTGCATGTCTTCCTAATAACTGCACAATCTTAATTCTTCCTTCCCATCCTGGTATCACTGCTGTCATTCTGTCCCTGTACAAAGCATGCATAAGACCATACATATAATTACATATAACCATGAACATAAGTGTAATTCAGTAGTTGTAACTCTGATGTTTAGGATGAAATTATCTTTTAGAATTTGAAGAATAAAAATAAATGCTATTCTTGATGTGGTATGTATACACAATGGAATATTACTCATCGATTAAAAATGACAAATTTGATGGTTTTATGATAACATGGATGTACCTAGAAAAAATCATATTGGCAGAAACAAGTCAGAAAGAAAAAGATAGAAAACAATGGTTTCACTAACACATGGAAAGTACACAACTTGGGGGGACCAGCTGGAGCAGCCAGGGAGAGGAGGTGGTGGGTGACCCTCGGGGAGTACAATGATGTGAAATATATATATATATAAATTATTTAAAATTAAAAAATTAAAAAATAAATAAATGCTATTCTCACAGATGTAATAAGGGTTCCATTGAGGTTTTGATTTAAGTTTCCCTGATAATAAGTGATACATAATGAAATAAGCAAGAAAGAACAAAATAAGTAACAAATAGTTTCACAAAATGCAGAAACTAGAAACTGAACAAAGGGTCGGGAAAAAGATGAAGCTTGCAAGCTCCCCATAGACCTGGGGCACACAGCAGGGCAAGGTGGGGGAGTAGGTTCCAAACAGGGGAGGGAAGAGTACAAGGGACAGTGGTGATGGATCATGGGAACTGTCCTGGTGGGAGGACTATGGGGAATAACCCAGAGGGGAGAAAACAGAATTGTTTAAAAATGACAGTGTAAGAAAATAGATCTGAATACTTAATTTAAAAAAATTTAAGTTCAGTAGTATTATAATATAAACCCTGAAATCTAAGTGACATAAAATAGATAATCAAGCTATAATTGATTTATGTTACCTTTACTTATTCTTTCTCCAAATCTCCTATTTTATGTGGACTCAATTTCTGATGGCTACTTCTTTCCTTATTTCTAAAGATCATCTAACATTTCTAGTGAGTATATTTATCCCCAGAATTCCCTTCTATTAAATTTACAGGATGAGGTGATGGCCATGTCTCACTCCTCATCTTGATAATTTGGACTACCTTGGCTATTTTGGTCAACCTAACTGAGGATTTGTCCAAATACTGACTTTCTTCACAGCCAATATTTGTTGCTTTCTTTTATTAGGTCATTTCCTTCAGTTTTCTTTCATTACCATTTTATATGCACCTTTTGAAAGTGCTCAATTCAATGGTTTGGGGTGATCAACCTCAACTCCTGCCTTGAGAACATCTCACAGGAGTAGAGAACCCTGGCTTCTTGGGGACCTGTGGGCAGTGTGCTCTCCTGGAGGGAGAACCTGTGTGGGATCTTCCTGAGCTGGCATTGCTCTGTTGGAACCATTCTGGAATCTGCAATGAGGCTGAAACCATTGCTGAGCTCTTCAGGGGCCAAAGGTGTACACACTCTTGCCACCTCCTCCTCCTGACAAGCTGGGAGAAGTCAGCATGTCACTGGCATTGGGGACACCTACTCTGGGGACCCTGTGCTTAGTGATTTTGGCCCCTGCATAGGATCATCTCAAGAGGAAGGCAAGAAATGGAGCAATTAGCTCTGTGGGCTTCTGTTCTAACAAGAAGCTTGACTTGTGTTCCCTGGGGTGTTGTTTTATTGGTAAATGTGGATCTTCCTGCACACGATGTAGTGCTGGTGAGCAGGCATGGCAGGGGCATGGGATCCTTAGCCCATGAAGGCACAAGCAATGAGGATACTGCAGCCGGGATGAGTAAAAATTGTCACCTGTCAGAGCAAGGTGGGATCATCACTTGGCCAAGATATGTTGTTTAATCAGAAAAAGAGAGAGAATGCATTTGTGTAGCTGCATAAAATAAGACTCACACACTGACTGATGTGTAATAGACACAGCCAAATCAATTACAATTCACTAAAATGAATTAAATTGAAGTATTGGTTCTTCTATTTTATCAGCTGCATTCCAGGTCTTCAGTCCTCTTCTGATTCTGCACTGCTGTGTAAACAGTGCACATTTAGAATATTTCCATCACTACTGGCTGATCTGGTCTTGGACTGATACAGAGCAAGAGGGGCTGGCTGTGATGACAGCTAGTGGCATAAGTTCATGCTGACATTAAGAAAGCAAAGTACTGAAAGGAGATGAAAACAGAGCAGTCTGACTGGGAGATAGACTCTTGAGGTCTGTGCTACAGGTCCCTGGTCACCTACAACTTTTATTGAGAAGTTTGTCAATACATGACATAAGTGTTTATTAATTCCAAGGGCAAATAACTGGTATGTGTAGAAAGCTGTTTTGCAAACAGTTTTACTAGACACAGCAAAATACAGTGTATTAGAGGAATAAGCGATGTAGGATACTGCCAGGACAAGTATATCCAATGAAAGTATGGACCTTGGCTCTTTTCTACCATGGCCAGCTTGTCCTGATGTGCCTTCCCTTGGAGCAAACCATCCAAGGTCAGAACCTGTGGCTTTGGTTCTCAAAAGCTGGCTCCCACCATTCAGTGTGTGCCTGTGTGGTTCTGTTCATGCTCTACTTCTTGATGTTCATTTGTGTTGCATTTGACAGGGATATCAGTGTGCACAGTGGAGCTGCTTTGAAGGTGTCTGGGGTGTGAGTTTTCTGACTTACCCTATATGGTAGTTGTTTTTTTTCCCCCAGCGATTTTATTGTAGTAAAATTAGTACACAAAAAATAAGCCAACTTCATAGATACAACTTTCTGAGCTTGGAAGCATGCTTGCACACATGAAACCATGAACACACAAGGTAGTAGATATACCCATCAGTTCCAAATATTTCCCTTTATCTATTTGTACTAATACTTAATATAAGAACACTCAATTCTGTTTTATTATCCTCTAAATGACCACTCTGTGAAATGTGCCCTGAAGATGGTCTTTCCAGAGGAAGGACTGTGTCTAATTTTCATTCTTTCTCCAGTGCCCAAATTAGCATCTACCCTTTTTAAAAGTGATAGACTCATATGAAACTCATCCAAGGTCTTGAGGTTACACATTTGTCCAGGTGACAGCATCAGTGCCTAGACACAACGCTGCCCAGCTCTCAGTAAACTCGGTGCACCAGCACTGAGAGCACCTTAGTGTCTTCACACAGACACAGTCACCTACTTCCCAGGCGATCATGGTCATTACTGTGCTGGCTGTTTGAAAGATCCTGACCTGTCCTACTTCCCTCTGTCCCCAAATACAGCAAAGGATCATGAAGGGGGAGAACCAGAGCAGCGTGTCCGAGTTCCTCCTCCTGGGGCTGCCCATCCCTCCAAAGCAGCGGACTGTGTTCTTCTCCCTGTTCCTGGGCATGTACCTGACCACGGTGCTGGGGAACCTGCTCATCATCCTGCTCATCAGGCTGGACCCTCGCCTCCACACCCCCATGTACTTCTTCCTCAGCCACTTGGCCCTCACAGATGTCTCCCTATCATCTGTCACCGTCCCTCAGATGCTGTGGAACCTGCAGACTCAGGACCTGTCAATCTCCTATCCAGCGTGTGTATCCCAGATGTTTTTTTATTTGGTTTATGGTAGTTTAGATAATCTCCTTATCACAGTGATGGCCTATGACAGGTATGTGGCCATTTGTCACCCCTTGCACTACACCATCATCATGAGAAAAGAGCTGTGCCTACTGCTGGTGGCAGGTTCCTGGGCCATTGCCCATGGCAGTGCATTGTCCCACACCATCCTCCTGACTTACCTGTCCTTCTGTGCTGACAACACCATCCCCCACTTTTTCTGTAGTCTCTCTGTCCTCCTCAAGCTGTCCTGCTCTGACACCTCCCTCAATGAGCTGGTCATATTTACTGAAGGGGCTGTGTTTCTTTTCATTCCATTTAGTGGCATCCTGGTGTCTTATGGCCTCATTGGGGCTACTGTCCTGAGGGTCCCCTCTGTCAAAGGCATCACCAAAGTCTTCTCCACCTGTGGCTCCCACCTCTCTGTGGTGTGTCTGTTCTATGGAACAATCACCGCAGTGTATTTCTCTCCCTCCTCTGGCAACTCCAGTAAGAAAGACATGGTTGCCTCCCTGATGTACACGGTGGTGACCCCCCTGCTGAATCCCTTCATCTACAGCCTGAGGAACAGAGACATTAAACTGGCTCTCAGGGTCCTTTTAAGAAAAGATGTCACTGCTTCCAGGTGAAAATCACTTAATCACCCCCTTCTTTCCCACTGACCCAATCAACATGCTTTCCCATAACTTGTGTGCTGATCATCCCCTCCCAGGATCTTCCAACAGCTCTATATGGGTGAGTCATGTGATTGAATCCAATCTCTCCCTCTTAGTCACCCACTAATTCTTCCAAAAACTTAGTTATGGAACTGCCCATAACATATTTATGGTTTGATTTCCAACTACCAGGCTCATTATAACTCAGGATGGGTTAATCTCAGGTTACAGGTTGCACTGTTGTCTTCTGTGCTTGAAGGACATGAGTTCCTTCCTAGGATGTAATGCACATCAACCACCTCTCTCCTTAAAGAAAAACCTGATTCCATTTGAAATCCATTTCATGGCCCCATTTGAAAGAGAGAAGTTGGGTTTTGTAGTGAGAGTAGCTTGATTATTGAATGAGAGTCTGGAAATTGTGTGTTTTCTTGTTCCCAGACTGGAAATACTCACATCCAGTGAAGGAAATCCTAATGCACAAACATCACTCAGGCACACAAAAATTCTCACTGCAAGACCACCATGTTCCAGGTGCAATTTTCTAAGTTCTGAGAAACAGGAGAAAATAATAGTTTTCTCCTAGAAATTTTAGTTCAGGTGATAAGAATGCTCTGTATGTACTATTTTAGAGAATCCAGATATTGATAAGTTCTGATTTTCATTCATTTCAAAATAATTTCATATATCCTTTTCATTTACTCTTTGGCTCAAGGATTAATTGTAATTGTGTTATTTTGTTGCGAAGGACTTGGGCCTTTTCTTCATATTATTTTTTTCTTCTGGTTATCTTTTTATTATTGCTGTTTAATTTACTTAAAATGCATTTAGAAAGCCTCCACTATGTTATTTAATTACTCTTAAATGTATTGAGATATGTTTTATATCAGAGTACTGTATGTCTTCCTATAATAACTACACAATCCTGATTCCTTCTTCCATCCCTGGTATCATGGCTGCCATTCACATCCCTGTACAAAGCATGCATAGGACTATACATGTGATTACATATAAACATTAATATAAGCATAATTCAGCCACTGTAACAATTATGTTTAGGATAAAATTATCTTTTAGTGCTTGAAGAATAAAAATAAATGTTGCTCTCACAGATGTGATGAGTTTCCCACTGTCGTTTTGAATTGTTTCACTGATAATAAGTGATGCATAATGAAATAAGCAAGAAGGAACAAAATAAGTATCAAATGGTTTCATTAAATGCAGAAACTAGAGACTAAACAAAGGCTCAGGAAAAAATGAAGCTTGCAAGCTCCCCTAGTGCACACAGAAGGGCAGGGTGGAGAGAGGGGTAGGTTCCAAATAGGGGAGGGAAGAGCACAAGGAACAGTGGTGATGGATCATGGGGACTGCCCTGGTGGGAGGACTGTGGGGAATAACGTAGAGGGGGAGAAAAAACAGAACTCTCCAAGAATGAATGACGGATTAAGAAAATGAATAAATAAATTTAATTTCTAAAAATTTAGTCTACGGCCATACCACCCTGAATGCGCCCGATCTCGTCTAAAAATTTTAAGACAGTGATAATAAACTCTGAAATCTAAGTGACATAAAATAGACAAGTAATAAGTTTTTATATTGCCTTTACTTATTCCTCTTCCAAAGCTCTGATTTTACATAGATTCTGTTTCTGAGCTCCATTTCCTTCCTGATCACTAAAGAACGTCTAACATTTCTGGTGAGGCAGGTGGACTGACAACAGATTCCTTCAATGTTTCTGTTTCTTGAATGTCTTTACTTCCATTTCACTGTCGAAGAATCATTTTTCAGGGTTCAGAGAAGTGACTCCCAACTGCCTTCCTTGTGGCACCTAAAACAGAGGGCAGCATACCTGTGTGAGAGCTGCTGTCTGGGGCCTTATGACTTAAATAATTGCTAGTCTTGTTCAAGTCTTCCATATGCTTCAAATGTTCTAGCAGGCCAGGCATGGTAGCACATGCCCGTAGGTGGCAACCTAGGAAGCCATGGCTGGGGCCAGGGATCCCAGTTCGAGTCCCCTCGGGGGCACGGAGAAAGACCTAGTCCCAAAAAATAGCTGGGCGTGGTGGCACGCACCTGTAATCCCAGCTACTTGGGAAGCTGAGGCTGGGGATTGCTTGAGTTCATGGTACCCCAGGCAACAAGAGCCTGCGGTTCCACAGGCAAAAACAGCAAAACCTAGTCTCAAAAAAATAAAAATAAAAAAAGATGTTCTAGCTTCTTGTTCTCTAAAGTATTTATGGCTGTAGTGCAACTTCAGGTGATGGCTGTGATGGTAATGTATCTCCAAATAGTATACTATTTTATTTAAAAAATTAAAGGCCATTCATTATTATTACTTATTTTTTGAGACTGGGTCTAGCTATGTAGGGTAGTCTGGATCCTCAGGTTCAAGCGATCCCCAGCCTCAGCCTCCCAGGTAACTGGGATTACAGGCATCTGCCACTACACCCCTCTACATTTTTTTCAAGACCAGGTCTCACTATGTTGCCCGGGATTGTCTCGAGCCCGTGAACTCAAGCGATCCCTGCCCCCTTGCCTCCCAGTGCTTGGATCACAGGTGCGCGCCACCACACCCGGCTATCATCGTTATTGAGTGGATGCACACTCAGTATTGTTCTTACATGAACATGATTATGGCTGAGTCTGAGAATAGAGAGACAGGAAGTGGTACCTGAAGATACTCTCTGTAGAAAGAAGCTTTTCTCCAAGTTCAACCATCACCGTCTGAGTTCTTAACTCAGAGCTGCAGGTCCCAGATTCCCTCTTGAAAAACCATCGAGAGGCCATGCCCCTGGCTGGCTCCCACACTTTCCCCTGTTTAAAGCCACTTGTGCTGGCTGCTCATCCTATTTGCTCCCCTGAGCCCAACAGTTCATTCCAACTCCCGGTCACAGGGAAGCCAGAGGAACGTCTGCAGCTCGCTCTGTTCTTTCTGCCAACTGCTTTCTGCTTCAGTGTTTCTAGTGTCTCCTTGAGCTTCTCTGAGCCTCGGGGCTGGTACAGGCAGCAGCTCCTTGGCCTCCACTCCGTGGGCTGCTCGCTGCACAGGCTCACAGTCATCTGCAGAGGCCTACATTTACCGTCTGTGGAAGGATGTGCTTGCAGGGAATTCCTGTGGGACATGAGCTTTATGATGTGTTGACAGTTGACTGGGAGCCAACTTGGGGCCACATTCAAGGTTCCCCGGGGATTTGTGGGTCATGAAGTTTGTAGTGGGATAAACTGCAAAACTGTCATCTGTGTTCCTTGAGCAAGTGCTGGTCGCTGATTCCTGTGCTCCCAGCCCTGGCTCCATAATAACCACTCAGATCACACAGCATGATGGGAAACATGAAAACATGGGGTTCTTGAGCAGGTTCCCACACATGGGGAAATGGGTGCTCCCATCCGTTCTCCCTCCAAGGGAGACACTGTGGATGAGGAAGTCTCCCTGGCATTGAGCTGTGCCTTTGGGGGAAGACCTCGCAAATCAAGGGAGGGTGTTCCTCTCACCCTCTCTAGTGTGTCTGCTCTTGCATATCCCTCTAACTATGAGCTGGACTTCCCACTAGATTCCCAGACGTCACACGGAACCCCTGCTCCTGGGTGATTGTCACCGCGGCGACTTGTCAGGTCTTGACGGCAGAAAACCCCTGTTTTACCCTCGTGTGTTGTACTTGGTCCTTAGCTCCTGTGTGCCTGGTGCACCCGGCAGGACTTCCTACCTGCAGTAACGCGGGCTGTGATAGGATGGTTCCTCTGCAGCCTCACCAGTCTGGGTATTTTATTTCCTTTCAGCCTTTCTGCAGCCTGTAGGATGTGAACGCCTACTGTGTGGTGAGAGCAGAAAAGCTGTTTTGCGTTTGTGTCAGGGCAGATCATCTGAATATAGATTTTGTCAATTTATTTTCCTATTTCATTGAGATGATGATTTGTCTGCTGCATTAATATACTGTATTAACTGTCAAACATAAAATCATTAACTTTCTTATATTGAACTTTTAGATATTAAATATTAACTTTCAGATACAATTGATGGAGAATTAGGGTTCTTATCATAATTTACTTAATCCAATTACTCATTATTTAGTAAAGGTGTACCTATATTAGAATGAATATTCATCTGTATTTTTCTTTTCTGATGGTAACTTATAGGTGGTGGCCTTGAGAATGACTTAGGAATTAATTATATCTTTCTGCTCCCTTTCATTAAATAAAAAAGTTTCGTATAATTTCTTCCTTAAATTTTGAGGAACTTTCCAATGAATTTGTTGAACTGTCTATTCATTTGGGAAATTTAATTACTCCTTTAATTCCTGCAGCTGGTATAGATTTTTCAGGTGTTCTGGTAATATTTTTTATATCTTGGTACTTACCCTTTTTCTGGAAATGTGAACATTTTATCTAGTGCTCTGCTTTGTAAAGTATATTTATTCCCAGAATTTCCTTATGTTCTATTAATTTTATCAGCTGGGAATATGGCCATTTCTCATTTCTTATCTTGATAATTTGTGCCATCTTGCCTATTTAAATCAATCTGAGTATTTGTCTCAATATTGACTTTTAACAATCAATGTATGTTGCTTTCTTTTATTTGTTCTATTCCACAGGTTTTCTCTTTATTACCACCTTTTTAATGCACCTTTTGAAAGTGCCCAGTCCAATAGCTTTGGATGATCAACCTCAGCTCCTGCCTCCCAGGAACTCTCATGGGAGCAGAGAGCCCTGGATTCTTGGGAGGCTATGAGGAGGGTGCTCTCCTGCAGGGGGTTCATGTGTGGGGTCTGCATGGTACTGCTCTGTTGAAACCATTCTGGGATCTGCAGCGAGGCTAAAACTGTTGCTGGGATCTTCAGAGTCCAAGGGTGTACAAGTTTCTCCTCCTCCTCCTCCTCCTAACAGGCAGGGGGAAGACAGCATGCCACTGGCATTGGGGACACCTCCTCCGGGGACCTTGTGCTTAGTGACTTTGTCCCCTACATAGGATCATCTCAAGAGGAAGGCAAGAAATGAGGCAATTAGCTCTGAGGGCTTCTGTTCTAACAAGAAGCTTGGCTCAAGTTCTCTGGGGTGTTCCTTTTGTTGGTAAATGTGGATCTTCCTGCTCAGGGTGTAGTGCTGGTGAGCAGGCATGGCAGGGCCACGGGATCCTTAGTCTGTGAAGGCACAAGCAATGAGGATCCTGCAGCCGGGATAAGCAAGAATTGTCATCTGTCAGAGCAAGGTGGGATCATCACATGGCCAAGATATATTTGTTTAATCAGAAAGAGGGAGAGAACGTGTTTCTGTAGCTGTATAGCCAACTCATCTAGAGGTTTCTGACTCACACACCTCCATATCAATTATAATCTATTAAAGTGAATCTAATTTAAGTATTGGCTCCTCTCTTGTACCAGCTGCATTCAGTTCCTCAGCCATCACCTAAGGCTGCTATGTGGACAGTCCACATATAGATTATTTCCATTGAGTCACCAAAGTGTAGGGCTGACGTAGAACAAGAGGGATGGGACTCCCTCCCATTCCCAAAGCACCTGTGTGGTTGTGTTCACCCTGAACCTTTTTGTTAATTTGTGTGGCATTTGACTGGGATTTTCATCATGCATGGGGGAGCATGTTTGGGTGTGTGTGGTGTGTGAGTTTTCTCACTAACAAGATGTGTTAGCTTTGTGTTTATTCCAACAACTTTATTGTCATGTAATTCATATTCAAAAAAGTAAGTCTACTAATGTATAAAATTTGCTGAGTTTGGATACAAGCCTGCAGAGGTGAATCATTTACACCATCGAAGTAATAGACAAATTCATCACCTCCAAAACCTTCCCTTTGTCTTTCTGTTTGTAGTCATACATAGCAAACACTCACTGCTACTTTAATATCCTCTTAATCACTGCTCTGAGATATGTGCTGAATGTGGACTCCCCAAAGGAAAGACTGTCTAATTTACTACTCTCCCTCCAGTGCCCAAATTAGCATCTACACTAGTAATAAAGATACACTCACCCTGAATTACATAAATGATCTAGAGGTCACATATGTCCAGGTGACAGTGTGTGACTGTCCAGACAGAGCCACTGCACAGCTCTCAGCAGACTGGATGAGCACCAGCTGGTAAGAGAACCTCGTTGACTCTTCTCTCAGAATGAGCCCCCGATACCCCATGTGAAATGTGTCGTTGCTGTGCTGGCTTTTTGAAAGATCCTGACCTGTCCTACTTCCCTCTGACCCCGAAGACAGCAAAGCAGCATGAGGTGGGAGAACCAGAGCAGCATGTCTGAGTTCATCCTCCTGGGGCTGCCCATGCATCCGGAGCAGCAGGCTGGTTTCTTTGCCCTGTTCCTGGGCATGTACCTGACCACGGTGCTGGGGAACCTGCTCATCATCCTGCTCATCAGGCTGGACTCTCGCCTCCACACACCCATGTACTTCTTCCTCAGCCACTTGGCCTTCACTGATGTCTCCTTCTCTTCTGTCACTGTCCCTAAGATGCTGTGGAACCTGCAGACTCAGGACTTGTCAATCTCCTATCCAGCATGTGTATCACAGGTGTATTTTTATTTGGTTTGTGCATGTTCTGACAATCTCCTCCTTGCAGTGATGGCCTATGACAGGTACGTGGCCATCTGTCACCCCCTGCACTACACTGTGATCATGAGGGAGGAGCTGTGCCTGCTGTTGGTGGCAGGTTCATGGGTCATCTCTTGTGGCAGTGCTTTGTCCCACACCATCCTTCTGGCTGACCTGTCCTTCTGTACTGACAACACCATCCCTCACTTTTTCTGTAGTCTCTCTGTCCTCCTCAAGCTGTCCTGCTCCAACACCTCCCTCAATGAGTTGGTCATACTTGCTGAAGGGACTGTGTTCCTTTTCATTCCAATGAGTGGCATCCTGGTTTCTTATGGCTGCATTGGGGCTACTGTCATGAAGATCCCCTCCACCAAAGGCATTACCAAAGTCTTCTCTACTTGTGGTTCCCACCTCTCTGTTGTATGTCTGTTCTATGGGACAATCGCAGCAGTGTATTTTATCCCCTCCTCTGGCAACTCCAATGACAAAGACATGATTTCCTCCCTGATGTACACGGTGGTGACCCCCCTGCTGAACCCCTTCATCTACAGCCTGAGGAACAGAGACATCAAACTGGCTCTCAGGGTCCTTTTAAGAAAAGATGTCACTGCTTCCAGGTGAAAATATCCTGGTCACCCTCTTCTTTCCCACTAACCTCACCAACATGCTTTCCATAACTGTGTGTGGATCACCCCTCTCCCAGCACCTGCCAGTTGTCTTTAAGTGGAAAATGTAATTGGAACCATCCCTCTCCCCTTAGTCATATTTATCACTCACTTATTCTTCCACAACTTTAACTCAACAGTGGTGTTGATCCCAGGTTACTGGCTGTACTGTTGTCTTCTGTGCCTGAAGGACTTGAGTCCTTCCTAAGATGCACTGCACATCAGCCACCTCTCTCCAAAAATATTTTGCCAGTTTTGTGGTTCCATGTGCAAGAGATAAATTGAATTTTTGTGTACAGAACAGTCTATGTTTATCTGTTGGAAGAAAGTCGGGAAAAATGCATATTATCTTATTCCCAGACTAGAAATGTCCACTTCTAATAAAGAAAATGCAAATGCACAAGTTCATAATTCATGCACACAGAAATATTGACTGGATGGTGAATATAGGCCACCCATTTTTATAGGTACTCAAGAGAGAAGAAAAAAGATACAAATATTTTCATCTAGTCAATTTCATTTACGTGATAAAAATTTCTGCATGTATTATTTTAAAGACATCAAGATATGTTTCAGTTTAATTCATTTTGAAAAAGTTTCTAATTTCCTATCTTATTTTGTCTTTGGCTCAGGGTTATTTGTATATGTTATTTAGTCACCAAATATTTGGGTCACTTCTAGTTGTCTTCATTTTTTTCTGACTACCAGTTTATTATTGACTCTTAATTTACTAGAATTGTGCTTAGAAAGCCTACACTATGAGATTTGAATACCCTTAAAGATATTGAGTTCTGTTTTATATCAGAATATTGTATGTCTTCCTAATAATAACTAAACTTTCCTATATCCTTCTCCCTTCCCTGGTGTCACTGCTGTCTTTCATGTCACTGTACAAAAAAAATACATATGATCATGCATATAGTTATATATGTATATTCACATAAATATAATTACGTCATTATTATACATAAGTATAGTTGAGTCATTGTTACTATTACGTGTACACAAAATTAGCCTTAGAGTCATGAAGAATGAAAAATAACGGACATTCTCACAAGTGTGAAGGGGCCCCCATTCTGGTTTTGATTAATGTGACCCAGATAATAAGTGATACTCAGCATGATGAGTCAGAAGGAAAAAAGTAACTATTGGAAATAGATAGCAGATAGTTTACTTTACTTATTTATATATAAATGTAGAAAAACTGAACAAAAGATTAGGATAAAGACAAATTTTCAAATTGCTCACAGATCTGAGCATACAGCATGAGGAGGGGAGGGAAAGGTCTCCAAAAGGAGAGGGGAGAGCACAAGGTAGGGTGGTGATGGGTCCATGGTTTGTGGTGGTGGGAGAAGTACGAGGACTACACCTGCGGGGGAAACCAAAAATGTTCAGAAAAAAATAACACATGCAAATAAGTAAATTTATTTAAATCACTTTATGAAAACACATTACAGGCTATATTAATAAATCCTGAAATCTAACTGACATGAAATAAATAATAAATGCTTTATATTATCTTCTTTTATTTCTTCTCCAACACTCGTATACTAGTCTCAGTTCCTGATCTGTATTACTTTCCACACTTACAAAGAACTTCTAACATTTCTGATGAGGCAGATGGACTGGTAACAAATTCTTCCGAAGTTTCCAGTCCTGTGAAAGTCTTCACTCCCCTTTCACTATAGAAGAAGGATTTTTCAGGATTCAGAGCAGTGCCACCCAAGTGCCTCCCCTGGAGAACCTAAAGCAGAAGGTGATTTGCATTTGTGAAGATACTGCTGCTAGTCTACAGTGTGTCTATAGATGTCAGCTGATGGCCTTACAGTTTTATGGGCTCTGTTAGATGTTAGTATTGTTCAAACCTTCTCTATCCTTAAGATGTTCTGGCTTCTTGTTCTCTCAAGTGGTTAGGGCAGTAGTGCAACTGCAGATGATGACTGTGATTTTAATGTCTCTTCAAACACTGTAATTTTTTACTTAAGTATTAGAAGGTCTATCATTATTATTATTCTTAAGTGCATACAGCTTGGGATTGTCCATATATGGTGATGAACACGATCATGTCAGAATCTGAGGAACAGACCTTTAAGAGGGGTCTGGAGACACTTTTTGTAGAAAGAAAATATTCTCCAAGTTCAACCTCTCACCATCTGAGTCGCTTTTGTTGTTGCTCTTGTTTACTTCTTTATTTATATTATATATATATATATATATATATATATGTTTATCTATGCATTTTTGCATCATTGTTTTCCCTGGGATTCTTCCACCACCATATCACCCTTAAACCATCATCTTAATCGTATGTGCTCATCCCTTCCCTGATTTCTCCCTTTTTTCCCCCTCCCTACCTTTATGTTTCAATTCTGTGTTGGTTTATTAATTAGGCTTTTTCTTGACCTTTTGATTGTTTTTCATAGATCTCATCTAAAAGTGAGATCACCTGGTTTTTTTTCTATTTCTTTCTGATTTATTTCTGCTGACGTGACTCCTTCTAGATCATCCATGTTATCACAAATGCACCAAATTAGTCTTCTTTAATAGATGAATAATATTCCATTGTGTAAATATACCACACCTTTTTTCATCTATTTGTCAATTTGGGGACATTTGGGTTCTCCAAATCCTGGTTATCTAAGTAGTGCTGCAATAAACATCTGAGCTCAATTGTCATTTTCAGTAGTTTGAATTTCTTCCACACAGCTTTCCACTGTGGTTGGACAAGGACCAGTTTGCTTTCCCACCAGCAGTCTAAAGGTATTCCTTTTTCTTTGCATGCGTGCCAGCACTTGTTGTTGCCCATTTTAATATGGGCCATTCTTACTGAGGTAAGATGGTATCTCATTGTGATTTTGATTTGCTTTTCACTGATTATAAGAGATGAGCATATTTTCATATGCCTATTGACCTTTTGTATTTCTTCTTTGAAGATATCTTTTAATCTCTTCTCCCCATTTTTGACTGGGATTTTTTTGTTTGTTTGTTTTTGCTAAGTTGTGTGAGATCTTTGTGGATCTTAGAAATTAGACCCTTGTCAGTTTAGAGGAGTGCAAAACTTTTTCTTTTTGGGTGTCTTTTTGTTTTGGTTATTGTGTCATTTGCTGTACAGAAACTTTTATTTTGATGTAGTCCCAGATACATTTTCTTGTTTTCTTTATATGTATAGATGTGCCCTATAAGAGGTTTTTGTCATGCAGTCATGGAGTGTTTTTCCTTCATTTGCTTCAATGTGTTTTATGGTTTCAGGTCTTACATCCAGATCTTTTATTCATTTTGTGTTGGTTTTTGTACATGGTGTGAAAGAGTAATCTAGATTCATTCTTTTGCTTGCAGCAGTAAAGTTTTCCCAGCACCACTTATTGAAGAGGCTATCCTTGTTCTAATCTATGTTTATTGTCCCTTTGTCATAGATTAGTTGACCATACATGTGTGGCTTTATTTCTGAACATTATATTCTGTTCCATTGATCTATGTATCTGGGTTTTTTCCAGTACCATGTTGTTTTAATTATTATGGCTTTGTAATACAATTTGAAGTCTGGAAATGTAATATCTCTGTTCTCTTTCTTTGGGTCTGGGGGTCCTTGGTTATTCAAGGTCTTTTATTAATCCATAGGAATTTTAGTAATTTTGTTCTATTTCTTTTAAAAAAATGTCATTGAGATTTTTATTGAAATTGTATGAATCTGTAGATTGCGTTTGATAGGACAGCCATTTTGATAATGTAAATATCTCAATCCATGATCAGCAGATGTTTTTCCATTTCTTTGTACCTGGTTCTTTTTCTTTTAACAAACTTTATAGTTTTCTTTGTCTGTACAAAGGTCTTTCACATCTTTTCTTAGGTTTGTTCCTAGGTATTTAATTTTCATTAAAGTGATAGTAAATGGAGTGGCTCTTTTACTTTCTTCTTCTTCTGAAATACATACGAAGGTTACTGATTTTTGTGTGTTGATTTCACAACCAGGTACCTTACTGAAAAGGTTTGTTGTTTCAGTTAATTTTTCTGTGGATTTTCTGTGGTTTTCTACATAAAGTATCATGTCATCTGCATATAATGATAGTTTCATTTCTTATTTCCCTATTTGTATTCCTTTTATGTATTTCTCTTGCCTTATTGCTGTAGCTAGAACTTCCAGTACTATATTGAAAAGCAGTGGTGAAAGCAGGCATCCTTGCCAGGTTCCAGATCTTAATGGAAATGATTGCATTTTTTTCCCATTAAGGATGATGTTAATTGGGGGTTTGTCATATATGACTTTTATTATGTTATGTTCCTTTTACCGCATGTTTTCAAGGGTTTTCACCATGAATGGATATTGAACTTTATCAAATCTTTTTCTGCATCTATTGATATGATTGTGTGGTTTTTGGCTTTCTCCTTGTTGATATGATGGATTATGTTGATTAATTTTCTGATGCTGAACCATTCCTGTGACTTGGGATCTTCCCACTTGGTCATGGTATATAACCATTTTTATGCTTTGTTGGACTCAGTTTGCCAAGATTTTATGTAGAATTTTTGCATCTGTGTTCATTGGGGAGATTCCTCTGTAGTTTTATTTCATTGTGTAATCTTTGCTTCATTTTGGTTATTAGTGTAAATTTTGCTTCATGGAGTAGCTTTGAGAGTTTTCCTTCTTTCTAGTTTTTTGGAAGAGTTTTAAGCATTAGTTCATCTTTGAATGTTTGCTAGAATTCATTTGTGAACCCATCTGGTCCTGTGCTCTTGTGTTCAGGGAGAGTTTTGATGACTGCTTTGATTTTGCTTCTTGTGATTGGCTTGTTTAAGTCCTCTAGTTCCTCTTTCATCAGCTTTGGTTGGCTGTATAGTTCTAAGAATTTGTCCATCTCATCCAGATTGTATTTGTTTGCATATAAATGCCCATGTAGTCTCTAATTATTCTCTGAATTTCTTCTATGTCAGTTGTAATTCCTCCTCTTTTGTTTATGACCCTGCTTGAGTTTTCTCCATTCTTTCCTTTGTGTACCTTGAAAGTGGTTTATGAATTTTTTGTTATTTTTTTGAAAATCAACTTTTGGTTTTGTTGATCTTCTAGACTGTCATTTTTGTTTCTCTTTTATTTATTTCTGCTTCAGTTTTTGTTATTTTCTGTCTTCTGTTGGATTTTGGATTTTTTTTGTTGCTCTTTTTCTAGTTCCTCAAGTTGAGACACTGGATTGCATCTTTAGGTTATTTCTTGCTTGTTCATATGGGCCTATATTTCTATATACTTCCCTCTTAATACTGCTCCATACAATTTTGTAATGTAGTGTCATCTTTGTCATTTGTTTTGATGTAAGTTTTAATTTTTTCTTTGACTTTTCAGTTACCCAGTGGTCTCACAGTATCATGTTATTCAGTCTGCATATAGTGGGAAGTGTCTTTGCTTTCTTTTCATTTTTTATTTCTAGTTTGATACTTTTATGATAGGAGAAAAGAGTTGATGTTGCTTTAATTTTTTATTTTTATTAATGTTTCTTTTATGACCAATGTATGGTCAATCTTGCCCTGTCCAAAACCTATTAGTTACAGAATTTTGTCTTCTTAACCTATAGGTGGACACAGACTCTTCTCTTCCTTATTTACTACATATTTCATCTGAATATTGGATTTTGACATTTACTGCTCTATTTCATTGAGATGATGATGAGGTTTTTGTCTGCTCTGTTAATATACTGGAAAAGCATCTTATTTCAGACAACAAACCATTAATTTTAGACAAATGCATCAAATTTCATATACAGCTAATCACAATATAGCATTCCTATAATAATTCACTTCTCTAGTAATTTATTTAAGATTGTGCCTATATTAGAGTGACTATTCACCTGATTTTTCTTTTCTAAAAAAGACATTGTTAGTGGTGACCTCTAGAATGACTTGGGCCTCGGCCACCCGGTAATAGCATCTTTCCTGGGCGTCTAGTCTTCAGAGGAAGCACTATATCCCCCGAAGTCCCCGAAGCGGCCTCAGCGGAGGAGCAGAAGGAAATGGAAGATAAAGTGACTAGTCCAGAGAAAGCTGAAGAAGCAAAATTAAAAACAAGGTATCCTCATCTGGGACAAAAACCTGGAAGTTCAGATTTCTTAAGGAAACAATTGCAGAAAGGGCAAAAATATTTTGATTCTGGGGATTATAACATGGCTAAAGCAAAAATGAAGAACAAGCAACTTCCTGCTGCGACCCCGGATAAGGCAGAGGTTACTGGTGACCACATTCCTACTCCACAGGACCTTCCTCAGCGGAAACCATCCCTTGTTACTAGCAAGCTCGCTGGCTGATTAAAAGAGCTGAACTGCATGAATCTTCTAATTACTATCTTTTCTCCTTGATATGTTACTTCTCTGCTTTTATTTTCTTTCATTCACTAAGTCTTTTGAGAGTGACAGCTTTGCAGGTAGCGGTAGTATGTGCTGCTATTGTAAGGGAATATACATGTGTAGTTTTTGATTAGTTTTAACAGTGCACTGATGAAAAGAATATGTTAGAGCAACATGACATAATCTACTTGAAAATAATTGTGTATATTACCTAACTTAGTGTAGGGCTGGTTCCAACAAGTAACAAGCAAGTTTTAAAATTTCAATGTTTTGGCTTTCCTTAATTACAACTTTGTATATGTTATTTTTATGTAATATAACCTCTATTATATTGATTTCTTCTGTATTTTCCTTTTGGATTTTGTAAAACAGAAGTTTTAAGACCATAAGTTGGAAGAAAGGTAACATAATTTCAGACAAATAGAGGGTCTTTTGAAAGATTTCTCTGTGCTTGAACTTGAATGCCCTTAAACCTGTTTCAGCTTTAATGATAGAATTTTACTTGGGCAATATTTGCCCATTCTGATGTAACTTATGTGATTATAGTGCTTAACAGCTGCTGTTGAAGCTAGTCGTCTTTCTCAGTTCTCTAGTGTTAGAATACCTTTTGTTGAAGATGTGAATGGAGTGTGCATGTGCATCGACTGTTGAATTCACTTTTGTGCCATTTTTGTAAATACACTAATTTTGCACAACCTCTCAGAAATGTCTGTATTAATTTCACATATTAAAACATAAACAACGTGCCAACCAGAAGCACAAGAGTTCCTACACAAAACTCTGTATGTCATTAGAGCTTTTGTATAATAAGAGCAGTTTACAATTTTGGGCTTATGGAATACCAAACTGAAACCTTTGCTCAGTCTGCCATAGACAAGCTTTTTCATTTGTTACTGAGATCCGTGACATTCAGTGACTTTGTGCAAATACGATATGTTGCTTAGGCATATCTTTTGTCCTATGCAAAACATTTCATTTTGATGAAAATGCAATTCATGTGATTTATATAACTTTTTTAATGTAGAAAATTTCTACTTCCAGTCATGTTTGGGAGCACTAAAATAAAAGGCTTCAGTGTTCTGCTTCCTAAGGTCCCTCCCTCCTTTTGTCTCATTTCTTTGACTCAAATCACGTTAGATTGTGCTATTTCTAGTCTGTTTGAAAGCATAGGTATCTGTATCCTTTTTATTTGCTGTATTTTATAACAACGATGTTGTAATTCCTCAGTTGTTAACCACTCAATCCTGTATTACTAATCTTCATCAATTGTTTAAATAAAGGAAACTTTGTAATAAAAACATGCTTGAGATGACTAACCTAACCTATGTCAGGATAAACTGAATTCTGGTAAATTTAATTATGAGCTAAATTGAATTAGGATTATGGTAATTATGGTAATATACATGATAGGTGGACTTGTTAAGTATTTAGATATTTTTCTTCATCACTTAATAAAATCAATTTAATTTTTTTAAAAAATGAAGTTTGATATAGTTTCTTCTTTAAATATTTGAGGGGCTCTCCAATGAATTGGCTTGAATTGTCCATTCATTTGGAGATTTAATTATACCTTTAATTGCTGTAGATCTAGTACTATTTATAATTGCAAGGACTTGGAAACAACAAATGTCCCAAAATAGATGAATGGATGAAAAAGATGTGGTATTTATACACAATGAAATATTACTCATCAATTAAAAATGATAAATTTGATGAATTTGAAATAACATCGATGAATCTAGAAGAAATCATATTAGCAGAAACAAGTCAGAAAGAAAAAGACAGAAACCAAATGATTTCACTAATATTTGGGATATATGAAAAACAAACAAAAGGCCAAGAGGAAAAGCAAGCTAACAACCAAACTAAAGTACAACACTGAGGGGGATGGGTGAGAGCAGTCAGGATGTGGAGGTGGTAGTTAAACCCTGGGAAATACAGAGATGTGAAATATATATATATATATAAATTATTTTTTGAAATATCTATAGATCTTATAGATGTTTTCAAGTGTTCTAATTATATATTTAATTTTTTTCAATTTGGTAGTTACAGTCTTTCTGGGAATATGATCATTTTATTTAATACTCTGTTTTGTTAAAATACACTTATTCCCTGATTTCCTTATGTTGAAAAAAATGTATTGGATGTGGTGATGGTCATTTCTCATAATAATAATTTGGGCCTTCTTGTCTATTTTGATCAAACTACTTGAGGATTTGTCCAAATATTAACTTTTTAAGGATCAAGGTTTGCTGCTTTATTTTATTAATTCTGCTTCATAGATACTATTTTTTTTTTTGTCACCGTTATGATACAGTTTTCAAAAGTGCTCAGTCCAATAGGTTTGGGTAATCAACCTCAGCTCATGCCTCCCAGGACTCTCACAGGAACAGAGAGCCCTGGGTTCCTGGGGGCCATAGGAAGGGTGCTCTCCTTACTGGAAGGGCAGGGCCCTATGTGGCATCTGCATGGGCTGTTGAGATCATTCTGGGATCAGCAGCAAGCTTAAACCGTTGCTGGGCTCTTCAGGCACCAAAGGGTTTCACAGCCTCTCCTCCTCCTGACAGGCAGTGGAGGACAGCATGTCACAGACACTGGGGACACCTTCTCTGGGGATCCTGTGTGTACCAGCTTTGGCCTCTGCACATGATCCTCTCAAGAGGAAGGCAAGAAATAGGGGAATTAGCTCTGTGGGCTTCTGGTCTAACAAGAAGTTTTCAAGTCCCCTCGGGTGTTAGATTTGTTGGTAAATGTGGGTCTTCCTGCTCAGGGTGTAGTGCTGGTGAGCAAGCATGGAAGGGGCACAGGATCCTTAGCCCGTGAAGGCACAAGCAATGAGGACCCTGCAGCCAGGATGAGCAAGATTTGCGACCTGCTAGAGCAAGGTGGGATCATCACTTGGTCAAGACATGAGTATTTAATCAGAACAAGAGCGTGAATGAGTGTGTATATCTATGTTAGCAAGTAGCTTCTTGAGCCCTGATTTGCACACTACCCTGTGATGTGAACACACACACAGCATGATCAATTATGATTCATTAAAATGAGCTAAACTGCAGTTTTTATTCCTCTCCTGTACTTGATGCATTCCAGGTCCTCATCCATAGTCTGAGACTGTCCTACTGTGTGGCCAATGCACATATAGAACATATTCATCAATTCCAAGAACCTAGTGTAGGGCTGATGTAGAGAATAAGGAAGCTGAACTCCCATTCCATGTATGTTTGTGTTGATGTGTTTATGCTGCACCTCTATATGTTAATTTGTGTTATATTTGACTGGGATTTTGAGGGTGTACATTGGAGCTGGTTTGGGTGTGTATGGCTTGTGAGTTTTCTGGTTCATAAATACAGTAGTTGTGTTTTTCCAGGAACAACCGTATTATGGTGCAATTAGTATTCAAATGTAAGCCTATTTTATATATGCAATTTGTTTGGATTCAGGCATGCACACATGAGTAACATCACCATTATCAAGGTAATAGACATATCCATCACATCCAGATATTTATTTACCGTTTTATTTGTACTAATATTTAGCATAAAATCTCTCGGTTCTATATTTAATATCCTCTGAATCAGCCTCTGTAAGGTGTGGTTGAATACGGACATCGCAAAGGAAGGACTATCGAATTTTGTACTTACCTCTATAGTCTCTTAATTCGATCTACATTTTCTTGAAACAATACATTTATCTGGATCTCATAGAAAGACATAAGGTCACATATTTGTCCAGGTTAGAGCATCTGTGTCCAGACACAGTCACTTCCCAACTCTCAGCAAACTATATGGGCACCAGCAGATGAGAGAACCTTGGTGTATCTTCTCCTGAACATAGCCACCTACAAACCATGTGACCATGTGTCCTTGCTGTGCTGACTGTTTGAAAGGTCCTGACCTGTCATACTTTCCTCTGTCCCCAAAGACAGCAAAGCAGCATGAAGGGGGAGAACCAGAGCAGCGTGTCCGAGTTCGTCCTCCTGGGGCTGCCCATCCGTCCAGAGCAGCGGACTGTGTTCTTCGCCCTGTTCCTGGGCATGTACCTCACCACGGTGCTAGGGAACCTGCTCATCATCCTGCTCATCAGGCTGGACTCTCGCCTCCACACACCCATGTACTTTTTCCTCAGCCACTTGGCCTTCACGGATGTCTCCTTCTCATCTGTTACTGTCCCTAAGATGCTGTGGAACATGCAGACTCAGGACCCATCAATCTCCTATGCTGGCTGTGTTTCACAGATGTATTTTTATTTAAATTGTGTTTGTGTGGACAATCTCCTCCTTGCAGTGATGGCCTACGACAGGTACGTGGCCATCTGTCACCCCCTGCACTACACTGTGATCATGAGGGAGGAGAAGTGCCTGCTGCTGGTGGCAGGCCCCTGGGTCATCTCTAGCACCGGTGCCCTCTTGCATACCATCCTCCTGACTGACCTGTCCTTCTGTGCTGACAACACCATCCCCCACTTTTTCTGTAGTCTCTCTGTCCTCCTCAAGCTGTCCTGCTCC
>PVHY01018711.1:0-28782 GCA_004024945.1 Uropsilus gracilis | reverse complement strand
TATATATATATATATTCTGAAGACAACTCCTTTATCAGATGATTTGAAAGCTGTTGCCCCCAGACTCTACCTCTTCATTTCCTTATTTGGTGATTTTTTTCAAGGAGCAAAAGGTTTAGATTTTGATCAATGTACCCGTGTGTTCTTCAATGATGCATGCTTTCATTATAGTATCTAAGAAATCTTTACCTAATTCAAGCACACAAGTGTTTTCTTTATGAGGCTGTTTTAACTCAAGTCTTACTAGATATAATGTTGTGTTATATGGTCTAGTTGGAGTCACTTCTTGCTCGAGTGCAAGGCAGAGATTGCAGGTAACTTTCCCAACACCAACTGTGGAGAAGACTGAACTTTACAGCCTCTGTAGCTATTCCATCACCTTGTCTGTCCTGTGGCTATAGCTTCACATGAAGCCTTAAAAATCAGGCAGAGGACAGACCAACTATATTATTCTTTTCCAAAATTCTTTTGGCTACTCTAGATAATTTTCATGTCCATATCAACTCTAGAATTAGCTTATCAATTTTGTAAATAATCTTGCTGGGGATTTGATTCGCTGAGTCTATGGATCAACTTGGGGATGAATTCATCTTAATCATGTCCTCCAATGAGGCATTTTGACCATTTTATTTAGACGATCCATGTACATACTGGTAGTTAGGTTCCTATCAAAATGGCTACTTATTTTTCATTTGCCCTTTCCTGTTTATTTTTGTCTTTTCTGCCTTATTTTGAATTAACTGAACTTTTCAATAGTTTACTTTAGTCTCTTTGTTGATATCTCAGCTACAATTCTTTTACTTCCTATTCTAATGCACATTTTCAGCTTACAGTATGTATCTTTTCTCTTCAGCATAAAGTGATAGAATAGCAAAAATTAACAAACTGACAACAGAACTGAAGCAAAGAGCAAGGTATGGGGAGAGAGTGAAAAAGGGGGAGGAATGAACACAAGAGATCAAGATGATGGTTCACAGGTGACACAGTGATGGAAGAACCTTAGGTATACAATGATGTAAAATATATATAATAAATAATAAATAAATAGATAGATAGACATTAGGCTGTCCATGTAGATCAGAAGTATTTCCCGTTCCTCCTCCCTGAGCTGTATGTTACTATTATACATTTTCTTTTCATCAATGCTCTGAGCACCACACCACATTTTATTATTTTTGTTTGATTACTTAATTATCTCTTTCAGGAGATTTAGATAAGAAAAGTGCCGACAGGCACATATGTAAATATATAGACTTCAAACACCCCCAATAACTGATGTTTTTCTTTCCTTTGTTTAGTTTCAGATTTCCATCTGGCATAATTTTCTTCAGGTTAAAGGATTTTCCTCACTCTCCTTTGTAATGTAGGTCTGCTGATGCTAATTTTCTTCTGCTTTTGTAAGTCTAGGAGGAAAATATCTTTATTTTCCCTTCATTTCTAAAAGACACGTTCACTGGGTATAGAACTCTAGACTGATTTTTTAATTGCATTTTCTCAAAGATGTTCACATTTCCCTCACTTGCATTCTTTATGACAAATTTCTGCCATCCATCTCTATCTCTGTCCTTAGTTTACAAGTAGATTTTGTGGATACTTTTAATTCTTTATCTTAATCATTGGTTTTGAGCACTGCGGTTATAACGTGCATTGGTTTTCTTCATTTCATGTGTGAAGAGTCACTGACCATTTTCTGTGTAGATGTTGAGTTTTTGTCAGATTTGAGAAATATTTGGTCATTACTTTTTCAAATAATCTTCTGTTCTCACCTGCTTCCCTCTCCTCTCGGAACCTCAATTGCCCATATTATGGATGTCCTTGGCTCATGGATGTTCTTTTAATATTTCTTAAAACTTTTCTTTTCTTAGTGTTTTATTTTGAATAATTCATATAGCTATGTCTTCAAGATCACTAATCTTTTCTTATGAATGTAGACTGGATCCTATCTCAGCTTTGTATCCCCAACTCAAGAAAATTGTACTGCAGCCAGAAAAACCACCAGATCAGTAAGCCAGGGCAATTGTAGGGCTCCCTCATACTCCTACTCACTCACTGTCCTGCATTCCTGGTGTCTGGTGTGTGGAAACCTGGTGTTTTATATGCCTTGTGCATGCATCTTGTGTTTCAGGTAGAAGGAAAAATCTGACCCTTAACAATGATTCTTGGCTGAAAAAAATAGCTAGGAGTATCAAGATTTACACATACCATTTGTAAAATTCTCACAAATGTCTTTATCAGTGAAACCCAAATTGTTATCAAACTATAGAACAAAAATCACCATCTTCCCTAGGAAGCTGTCTCATCTCCCTCCTGATTGAATCATCCCATAGTTGCCCAAAGTCACTGATCTAGTTTATTCCATGATTTACCTTTGCTCCTTTTAAAGCATCATATGAATAAGCTTACACAAGATGTAAAATACATTCTCGCTCATCATTCTGCTTTTGAGATTCAGCCTTGTGTTTATTTCAGAAGCTCATTTCTTCCTATTGCTGGGCAGTAACCTATCTCATGAATCTACCAGAGAGTTGTGGAGTTTTTTGTTTGTTTTGTCTTGTTTTTGTTTTTGTTACTGTTGGTCAATGGATACCTTGATGCTTTCAACTGAGAGTTATTATAAATAAAGCCACTGTGAGTAGATCTTATTTTACAGGTCTTTTGTGCACTTGTTTTTATTTCTTGTGAGTAAATATCTAAGAGTGGACAGACCAGGTCATAAATAGGAAATTGTTATTATATTCCCCTCCACCAAGTGGTCTTTCTATTTTATGTTTCCACCAAAAATATAAATGAGTTTTAGTTGTCCTTCATGCTTGATGATGGTGGGTAATTACCCGTCCAACTGATGGAAGCCTCTTGGCAGGCTGCAGGCATCTCATTGTGGTTTTAACCCTACTTCCCTTGCAGCCACAGAGCCAGGCACTCTTTCCTGTCCCTCGGAGCTTCCTTTGTTCTCAAATCTTGCCCTGTGCAGTGATCACTTTCACTTTTCAAATTAAAATCCCCTGAAAAACCTGGCAGGATAAGGAGCTTGATGGATAGACAATGACCGAAATACACACGCAGAATATTGCTTGAGAAAGTGCTCGTGAATCTACAGAGAAGGAACAAGAACAATCCCGACTCAGGCAGCCTGCAGATGTCCTACTTGTTGCTCTGCAGATGCCACCACAGACAGATAAAACCCTTCCTACAAGTGCTCAGACTTACACAAGTGCAATGAGTCCCCAAGTGGCCACCTCCAGCTTTAACAATTACTGGAATTTTGCTGATCTTGCGTCACACCCCCTACCCCATTCTGCTTTAGCTGCAAGTCCCAGACATTGCCTGACAGCCGCGTCCCTCCATGGGGCACCATTTTGACAAACAGAACGAAAGTGACTCAGTGAGAACCTTTACTTGGTTGTTAAGTACTGAAAATAGGCTCAGAAACCACATGATTGGAGATAAATGTCCACACCTAATTTCAATCAAAGGACCCATGTCTCTGTACCTTTGTCCCATCAAATCAAATCTTGCTCTTAGATTCTCTCTATATATATGCACTTTATTTTTAAATATATACTTTATTTTACATATACTTTATTTTTAAAAAAAATCTAAAAGCTCAGCTGAAAATTAGAATTCATTGACTTTGTTTTAAGAATGATATAAGAATAATTAGTAGTTATAAGAATAATCTAATCTGTAAGAATGATAACAATTCTTAGAAACTGTAAATATAAATCATCACTGCTTTTTATTTTTGTGAGTTTACATCTCAGGAGGGAATGATGTATCTGGGAGTATTAAGCAAAAAATCACAGGGAGAGAGACACATCTCAGCTACTTTCTCCTTCCTGAAAGACACGACATGCTGCAGGAACTGGCAGGATTTGGAAGCCATAGCATAGCCTAGGAGAGTAGGATGAGGGCAGAGCAGACATCAGGGCCAGGTTTCCACACTCCACAGAGACGTTTGGAATTTTGAACTACGGAATTTGAAATGATCACTCCAAAGCTAAGCTGTAGTGAAGATTTTAAACGCAGGGGTGGAGAAACCCAAGAGCACAAGTAATGACATGCAACAGCCCACTCACCCAGGCCCCCTTGTCTGTCTCATGTGGTCTGTCTGTTCCATCCAGTGCCTTTATGGAGTCCCCTGCAAGCTGAGCTTTGAATTTTTCTGCATTAGTCTCAGTTTAGCCTCTTGGAACCTGTGGTTACATTACCAAGGAAACTCCTCGTCTGAAGTGGGAGCCACCTCTATAGGCTATAAATACAATGCAATTAGCCTCTCAAGTGCCTTATTATAGAATATATCAAGAACACCTACGTGGATTCACAGACTAGAGGATGGAGTTTCTGCAGCGAGAAGGCTGCTTCTTCTAAGGCTGACTTTTCATAGATGCAGCGGGTGAAAAAGAACAAGTGTACAAATAATAAAACTCATTGCCATCAGCAGACGAGGCCATCACTCTCACTGTTTCATTCTGCACTCTTTAAATCTGTGCGTCACTGAATAGCCATTCGGCGTACCCGGTCTGGAGTTATTATTCAAATGCTAGTGCCGAAGTTCTTTGACAGTGAATAATGAGTAGGAATAGTTGTTAAAGAGAGAGTGAATTCTGCAGTCTTTGAGGAAACTAATAGAGTGACACTTATTAAATGTTCAAATGCACATGCTCTTTGTTCCAGAAATCCCACCTTTGGAAAACCACACTACAGAAATGGAGGGAAAAAGGAACATCTCAGGCTTTTTGTGCATCAATGTCTGTTTGATGCAGAACTTTTCATTGTAGCAAAATCCCAAAACTGTCAATTCGGAAATAGCCACAGACAGTGAAAGAGGCCATGTGCTCAGATGGTGAGATGGAAGGTCCCACCATGGAAATATTACAGTTGTTCTTAAAACATGTCATGCGTGATCAGAGTTACATGTACTGATTTGAAGGGCTCTTAGGAAAATTTTTAGATGTGGAGGATCATGTTTATATGAGTGTTCCAGCTTTGTAAGAGAAAAGACAGAAAACAAGAGAAGAGAGAGGGAGAGAGGGAAAGAAGAATGGGAAGGAGGAAGAAGGAAGGGAAACACCGCTCTCATCCACACCCACGGCCCTATTTCAGACTTGCTGACCTTCCTACTCGACTGCCCTGGAGGTTTCCCAGGAACAACTCCAGGGAATCCAAGAAGACAGAGGATCAGACAGTGAGTTGACTATGGCAATACTGGAAGCCAAGAAATAAAGACAGGACACAACACACCAGAATGACGTCCATGAAGAAGACAAACCTTCCTGCCTCCCCAGCACCAGAGCAACAGGAAGAAGCTGGAACAATTAGGAAGTGAAGTTTGCATCAGGGGCTAGAACCTTGGAAGGAGAAGAGTGAGAGAGCATCATCCCAAGCTTCAATATGTGCTAGGTGATTCACAACAATGCCAAGGATCATCATGACAGAAGTGGCTCGATTATTATTAAACGGGCACTTGAAATCTTGTGAGAGATTCAAGTTAGTAATAGTTCCTATTTACGAAGCACCTGCTCTCTGTTAAATTTAATATAAACCAACACTACCTCAATAAAATAAAATTAAATAAATAAAGTCAATGTTAGCATTTCACAAGCTTCATTTGCCATCATCGCAAGGTTGGAACTGATGTGTCTTCATTTTGTAGAGCATGAAACTGAGACTTAAAGAGATGAACTAGTTCATCAGACATGACACACCTAATGCATAAAAGATCCAGAGTCTGAAGCCACTTCTACCCACCACCTCACCTGCTAGTACTTCCATCATGGTTCGAGCAAAGTAATGAGATAGCAATTGAATTTGGACTTGTAGACTCAGGTGGTTAGTCCCAACACTCGCTGTCATCATTCTGAAATAGGCCACAATTTCTCTGACCCTGCTCCCCCCAGTCGATGGGGTCTGCATATTTGTCATTAGAGTCTGGGTGGCTTATGGATGCAGCGTCCGTACAATGACAATGAAAGTGACACAGAATGATTTCAGCAGTCAGGTCATTAGAAACCATTCCGCTTCTGCTCTGTTCACCAACTCTGGGCTGCCCGGTAAGAAGTCAGGCTATTTTGAGGCCACCATGCCTTGAGGAAGCCCAAACTGCATTGAGAGATGATGTTTGGACCACTCAGGTGTTCAATCCCTCTCAGTCTTCCAAGTCCACGAATGTGCAGACACCTTCAGGTGGTTCTACCTGCCAGTGGTTTGATTCTCCCCAACTCCGATTCCTACACCGTGGAGCAGAGAGGCATAAATTCTGCCTAAGATCCTGACTCATGAGCAAAAATGACTGGCTGGTACTGCAGCAATCGATGACCAGCAAGGCTGAGAATGTCATAAGCTGTCCATAACTTTTTTATGGAGTAAATTATGATGAGTCCAATTTCAGCCCTGCTTGGCTGTCAGGCAGGCATGTAGAAACATCTGGTCGCTTGCACCACACTGGTGAAATGGGAGTTTCTCTTGTAGGAACTGCTCCAGAGAAACCATTTTCACTGTGACTCACTCCATTTTTAATGGAAAAAGAGTTGGAAAGGAGCCATGGATACGTGTGGGGTCTAACCAGTAGTGAGAGGCAAATGCCCAACTGAAACTGGTTTCTGCCATCTGATTTGGGTTCCTGTCATGGAACACAACTCGCCCCATCCTCATCCCACCACCCCCCATGAGTACAGGGAACACTGTCTCCTCACTCAGTCTCTCCCTTGTTGAAAGTCACTTGTGTCTGGTAGAGACAGGACATCTCGTAAAGCAAAAGTGCAAGTCACTGTCTCTGGGTCATGAGAATCATGACGTGAATAAGCTGTCTCCCTGCTCTGCAAGCCCACACTCTGCGGACTGGACTGACCAGGACAACGTAGGAGGACCTTGTTTGTCCGGTGAGATCAAAGAGCAGAAGAGAATGAGGCAGGGCAGGGTACCCCCACCCCTGGGCCTTCAGCAGAGCTCCAACGAACCACTGTGCTTGCTCTGCTTTGTTGGCCTAGGAAAAATACTGAATTGTTTAGAGAGCATCGGTTGTGCAAGGCTAAGCCAGTGCGTAATAAAATCAGTGTGATTGCTCCATTTTGAAGAAAGTTGAGCTTCAAGCAGACCTTCCCAGGCCCTGTGTAACAGATAAACATGCTTTGTCAATATCTGGTCATGAAATATCAGAAAATGAACAGACAAAGGGGAGAAGAATGACCACAGACTGTTTTCCAAGCTGGAGGCATTCATGTCCAAGACACGGGTAGTGGGCCCCAAGTGAATGAAAGCACAGAGGAAGGCAGACTCAAGCCTGGAAGGCCAGGAACAAGATGGTGCAGGGTTCATAGAACAGGAGGTTGCACCAGTGACAAGGCCTCAAGCCAAGGGTTCACCTGCAGATGCTGGGGCTACGGCCAGGCCCAGTGGTTGTGACGACATATATCAAAGCTTTGGGTGTCTAAGAACCTCTCTGAGAAAAGCAGGAGATGAGGAGCAATGTGACTAGATTTCCAAAGGGAGAAAGTGCAGTGGGAAGAGGTTGACCAGGTGGCCACAGTTGGTTGACCAGGTTTGCCTGTTGGTGAGCCAAACAAAAGGAAAGGTCTCCACCATAGTGTTTGGGACTTAGGTACTGTTAGAACAAGATAAACTATAAGAGTGTTAAAAACTATGAAATGGTGAATGGATGTCATGGGTTCCTAGTCATGGACAAACTGTCTTATCTGCATGATATCCCGTGAGAGTATAGATGAAGGAATAGACCCTGTCAAGGGTGCTGCTACCCTCCTCTGCATCTCCTCTGAAAGTGGGAGATGGTTAAGCCAGTGACCTTTACCTGAGACTCCAGAGGACTGAGGTGGGGTCTGACCCACCTCCTTCAGTCCCATCTCCTACCCCCAGAGCCTGCATTCTGGGACCTCCTGGGTACCTGGTCCCCACCTGCAGTGGGACATGCCCTATGTAGAGCTCCAGCATGGGGGGCAACGAGGAGGGAGCAAACAAAAGGTTTGGCACAAAAACATGCCTGATGACCTTCCACTTGCAGCATGAGTCGCAGAAAACCTTTTCCTGTCACATGTACGCACCTATTATTGTCTGGGACACCTCAGGATTCTTTGGTAACAGGGACAATGGAGATTCTGCCTTTGTTTCCTGTCACAGGGCAGTCTGGGGGGCTGAGACCACTGTTACCAAGAGAAGGAGACTCAGGAGAAGGAAGGAGGCAGAGTGAGTGTGAGGACCTGGCAGTAGGAGTGACACCAACAGTCACTGGGATGAACCACTCCTGCCCCCTCTGCTCTGGCCCGGTTCACTGAGGTCACACTGCTGTCAGAGAAGGAGATGGCGACTGGCCCAGGGCGGGACCCATAGGGGCACAGGAAGGGGGAGGGCACAGGTGACAGCCCAAGGGACCACTCTCAATGGTGTGGGGTGGGCACATTTTCTTCTATGGAAGGAAAGGCCCAAGCTGCTGTTCATCCAGCCCAGCTGAGCAGTGCAGGACAGGGGTCTTGGAGCCTGTTGCTCAGATGGTGTCTCCTGTGGCCACACTCTCCCAAAGGATGGCTCAGCAGGGTCCACTCCATGCCCCCACAGATGCTACTCGCTAGTTCCTTCTGCACAGGGCCAGGACCCTACCCCTTTCCTGGCATGAAACCCAGGCTCTGACGGGCACCAGAAACACGTTCCCCAAGGACTCCATGGGGAAGTCACTCAATAGGTCCCTGGGCCAGGAAATGGGGGCAAGGAATGTTATCTGCGAGGGTGTCAGGGAGAGCAGGCCCCACCAGGAGCTGGGCACTCAGCTATCCAGGGCACTCACCACCCCAAGGAGGGAAGGCAGCCCGGATTTCATCTCTCGGCTCTGTGACTCTGTGCATCTCTACCTTAAGACTGCAAAATCTATATTTGGAGGTTTAAAAAAAAAAAACTAGGTTGGATGGGGAAAATAGGCAAGATATAAAATAGTTACTAATTTTAACACGTTTTTTATAATGAAGGCGCTGCTTTGAAAATCTTCTGTTTCCACATATGTGGATGATTTAACTTGACTTATTAACTTCAGGAGAAGTGAAAGATGTTTTTACTTCTGACAACTCCTATGTGCTGAACGCTCGACCCGCAGCTGTGCTGCGTGACCGTGGGAGCTGCTGCCTTGAATCTCCTTCCAGCATAGAGGAAGGTGCGTTGCAGGCTCCACTCCCAGACCTTCTCCTTGGTTGAATCACCTGTTCATCCTCAGGTGTAGAGCAAGGCTCCAAACACTCAGGTTCTGCCGCAGGTACAGATGGAAAGCAGACCCCAGAGCTGGGAATTTCATGCCAAGAACTTCCTGGAAGAACCCTCTGAAACCTCAGGGGTTAGTGGCATCTTGGGGGATGCAGTCAAATTGTGGGGGTGCTCAGTTGACAAGAATTAGAAAGAGAAAAATAATAAATTCTTGAAAATGACCTTTTCCCATTGTTTGGATTTCTGTTCCCAAAATCCCATTAGGAAGTGTAATCAAAGGACGTTGTACCTCTCACACAAGTCACCAGCCCCCCCGCCGAAACCACCTCCAATGTGGCCCAGCAGACTCGAGAACAAGAGTTAACTGACACCCATCACCTCCAGAGGCCAGACCCATGCTCCTGATATTCTGCCCAAGCCGCAAGTCCTCCTGGAATCCCTGATGGGGAACCTGGTTCCTCCCAAGTCAAAGGGTGTCCTTGAGGCTACTTGCCCCCCCCACCAAGACCCCATATCCCAGCCCTAGCCCCCACACTCCATTTCGGTGCCCTGCTCAGCACAAAGCAGCCCATGGAAATGCTTCTGCTTGCAGCGAGACAGAACTTGCCAAATCTTGGTGACCGCAGCAGGCTTCCTGCCCATCACTTTCTAGAAAATTCCAGAATTTTCTGGAACTTCTGAAAGAACTGAGACAAACCCTGGGAGTGACCACTGATGGTCACTGGCCTCAAGCCCAGGTGAAGACTCTACCTAAAGATCCCAGAGCTGGTGATCTTGGGCCCTCAAGGTCAAGAACTCTCTCCAGGAGACGTGACCCCTCAGACTCCGGGGAATGAGGGATCTCCAAGAGCAGAAGCGAGGGGGTGCTGGCTGGGTGGCAGCCGTTCTGCATCCACGGAGGTCTCTGACTTGTGTGTGGATTTCTCTGGACCTTCCTTCTGGGGCTTCCTGCAAACTCAAGGCTAATGTCCAGCTCACCCCCACACCCAGGGGTCTGCTCTCTGCAGCCAGATTAGGGACTATCACCCTCAGAAACCCAAGTGACCCCTTTGTTATCATGGGTGAATTTAATATATAAATCCAGACGTTAGACATCAGGGAGTCGGCAAAATCACACAGACCTCGCTGCGTGTCTAAGAGCTGATAGAAAAATCTTGAAAATGTCCAAATCTGGATCCGTGAAAGCCATGGAAAAGAGATGGGGGGTGGGGGAGCGGCATGGAAAAGAGATGGGGAGTGGGGAGCGGCAAGGACAAAGAGCAGGTGAAGAGGAGGAAATGGGGCTTCTCTGGGGAAAGAAAAGCCATGGGGTCTTGGGGAGCGTCGAGGAAGCCGGCTGGTGTGAAGGTGGGAGGTGGCGCTCACAGGTCTTGCTGGCTGCCCGGAGAGGGCGGGTCCAGGTCACCAAGAGAATGGGGAGACAGACTCCCCGTAAACGGCGAGCTCTCTTTGCAAAAGACCCAAGTTCTCATCTCAGCCTGGCCTGACGTTGCCCCAGAGCTCAGAGCCGCATCCTTCAACCCCATAGTTAACTGTGAACCTCATCATCTTCCCCAAGGAATCCAGGCAGAGACCCCACACAGAGCAAAAGCAGGGTGCGGGCGAGCTGGCGTCTGCAGCTCCCCAAGGAGAAGCAGAGGGAAGCCTCCCTTCAAAGATGCCTTCTCGGCTTTCGGCCTCCCAACTGTGCTCCCACTGCCTTGGCTCCTCCCGTCTTGCCCTGTCCAGCCTCAGCACATCCGCCATCAACCAAGTGACTTACTTGCCCTGTGATGCCGGACTGGACATGCTGCTCCTCCTGGCCGTGCGGGAGGGCTGCCCACAGTGGGTGGGGATGATGGCGGTGCTGATGAATATTTATTGGATTTATCGATAAGCCAGGGATTTCAGCTGGGCTGGTACTCATCTTTAGGTCATATTAACATAATTATCGAATTAACATCTTAAAGAGCAGAAGATTCTGGAGAAACTTAAGAAGAAGCTATTTTAAGCGCCTCCAACTTTCAGGAGCACTGGGTCTGCACGTCGTCTTCTCCTTTGTTTCTTAGGAAATGGGCACACTTAGGAATGGGCACACTTAGGAATGGGCACACTTAGGAATGGGTGCACTTTGACCCAACGCTACTACTGATCAAGTCCGAGTCCCAATTCCCAAGACAAGACCCCAAGGACACCCCGGACCCGCACCTGGCCAGCCTGGCACCTTTGCCTGGAGGGATACCACCTCCCCAGACACTTTCTGCCAACCATGTACCTGTTTTTCTGAATGGTTTTGTCCACAGGATGTGACCCCAGATCATACAGATTATTCTGCTTTGAAACATGGTTCCCTAAATGGAAGCAGGTGTTCCTTTGAAGTGTTGCTCCTGCAGTTGGGCCCTCAAGGTCAAGAACTCTCTCCAGGACTGGTGGCCCCTCAGACTCCCGGGAAAGAGGGAGAACAGCTCTCCAAGAGCAGAAGCCAGGGAGTGCCGGTTGGGTGACGGGGAAGCAGCCATTCTGCATCCAAGGAGGACTCTGACTTGTGTGTGGATTCCTTCTGGGACTTTCTGTCAACCCGAGACTGATGTCCAGCTCACCCCCACACCCCAGGGATCTGCTCTCTGTGGCCAGCTTTGGGGATATCACCCTCAGGTCCAAGTAGTCCCCTAGTTGTCACTGGAGAATTTACTACCCAGCTGTAGATCCTTCACAGTATCTAGTCACGTGACCGCCCGTCCAGTCTAATGCAGACGGACAGCCTTGGCCATCTCTGCTTGCCAGGGGAGAGTCTCTTCCCTAATAACACCATTTCTTGGCGGGTGAAATATGGTCAGGAGACTCCGCTTTATAGCTGCACCAGCTGCTCGGGCGCAACAGTAAAAGGAATTAAAATTAAATAAAGTGGGAAGTCCACTCCCTCGGTGGTGGCAGGTGTGGAAGCTCCTCTTGGCCACCCGTGGATGGAGCGGCCATGCTGGAGCAACAGAAAGCATCCTTCCATCTTAGGAGCTGCTGCTGCTCGAGTCTAGGGTGTGGGGAGGAATGGCAGGTCTAGACTCTGAGGCTTGGAAATGCTCGACTTCCCGGGGCCCTGTCTGCAGGTACCAGTGGGCACCAAGCCAGCACAAGTCCCTGCAACCCACAGCAGGGACTTTCGTCTTAACAACGTCCAGGTCTATGACGCCATCCTCCAACTTGGTGTCTCTTCTGCTTTACATGTAAGAAAACTGCCCCAAAGGCCATGACTGTTCTCTGGTGAATTCGTAGCCTGGCATGTCGTAAGCTCCTTAGAAATTCTTTCTGAGTCAGCTGAGGCAGAGGCTCATGTTTTTCCCTCTGGAAACCCGGGAGCCCCATATATAGCCCATCTGCTCCCCCAGCCATACTCATGTCTCCAGGAGCAATGCCTGGGGCTATGCCCATCCCGCTGTCTGTCTGTCTGCCTGCACCCGTACCTTGCTTAGCCTTTGCTATTGAAGACAAGCCTTTACTGTTCCATCTGTAGGAGCCAGCTCCCTGTTTCCTCCCAAGTGTGTGGGTCTATTGAATCCTCCCTCATCCCTAAGGTCTTTAGAAGCAGGTTGTCTGAAAACTAGCTTTTCTCTTAGACTAGAAAGTCATTGCTTTTATGCACCAGCTTGGAGAATGAACTCTGCAGCATCGAGTCATCCTTTCAAAATATCTCTTCACCTGGGTAACCTCAATTTCTTTTAGTAAAGTTTTCAACTTCCCTCCCTCAAGAGTCTATTCATATTTCAACGAATGGATTCCTTAAATTTTTGTGATTTTTTTTCCCTGTAAGTAGACATTGCTTCATTGCTTCTAGGGATTTTGTTGACTTCAGGAGCTGCAGCTGACTTCCTATCTTGACTTGGAGTCTGTCAAGCTCAGGAACTTCCAATGAACACTCCTGGTTTATTGATGGATTTTCTTTTCCTTCTCATTGGTAATACCGGTAGTGCCAGCCCGCCGATCTTGGTGGCAGTGGGCATGCCTTCCTCTTTGTGTTACACTCAGAGAGATTGCTTTCAAAATTTAGCCATGAAGTCTGAGAATTGCTGGAGGATTTCTTTGACTCCTTTACAGATGAAGAAAGTCCTCTGTGGTCCAGAATTGTTTTATTTCTTACAAAGAAAATAGAATTTCATTCAACATGTTCTCTGCATCGACTGAATTTATCAGATGACTTTGCTCTTTTACTTGGTTAATGTGGGAAATTCCATTGATTGGGTTTCCCGCTGAAGAACTAGCATTGCATTCCTGGAATAAACTCAAATCCTTCCTGAGGTTTTGTGTTTTATGTTATTGGATTTATTTTGTGAATAAATCCTGTTCAGGATTTTTGCATCTATGTTTATGAGTAAAGCTGAATTGCAGGGTTTTTTTTCCTTTTTTTGTTTTTCCTGTTGAGGTTGTTTTTTTTTTTTTCCCCCTGTTGGCACAGAGGTTCTTCCTTAGAATAAGATTGTTCTTCCTTATTCTCTGTGAGAGTTTGGACAAGATAAAATGATTGGCCCCTTAAATAATCGACATAACTCCTCTTCCAAATCATCTGGCTCTATTGCTTTTTATATGAAAAGACGTTTAACCACTGATTCAATTTCCTTAATGGTTATAAAGCTATTTCCTCTCAAATCAGTTATGATAAATTAGATGTTTCCTAGTATTTGATTCACTTAATCGAGGACTTCAAATTTATTGGGATGTATGTTTTACTCAATGTCGTCATCAATGTAATCGCTGCATCATCTGTTTATTTCTAAAATCATTTATTTGTGCCTTCTTTCTCCATTTTTCTTAGTTAACTTTGAAAGAATTTTTGTCAATTTTATTAATCTTCTTAGCCAATCAGCCATTGGCTTTGTGCGTCCTCTCTTCTTACTCGTTGATTTTCCATTTCATTAACATCTGCTCTTACTTGTTCCCTTCCTGCTAGTTTCCTTGGGTCTCATCTCCTACTCTCTCTATTCCTCAATTAATTTCTCTTTTTTAGCCTCTTTTCTAATCTAAATAGACCTCCTGCTTTTTATTGCTTTCCATTGATTTCCTAAACTCTGGTATAAATACATCTATCATCAGATAGTGCTAAATAGATAACGTCTTTTTAAGTTTTTGTAGCACAAACTGTTAGGAAATAGAATTTTAACATCCCACATGTATGACTGCTTCTAGTGATGTGTCTGCTATTTGCTTCTCAAGTGACAGCAAGCGGCCAGGCCCTTGGCCAGGTAGGTGTGGCCGTTGAAGTCAGCCCAGGTGGCTTTAGCTAGAACAGAGGTCTGATCTAGGCAGCACATTGGAAACCCTTGGTAGGCTGATAGGGTCCTGGAGCCTGAGAAGTTCTCCCCTCCGGGGACAGCAGAATGCCTGGCTTCCCAGGTGATGAGAGCATGCAGCCAGATATGGGGACCAGGGTGACCGTGGGTAGATTGTGGATCTGCCATGTGCCCTCCCAAAACTCTTTGTATTCCTTCAGGCAACCCCAGGGTTTTTTATTTTTCTTTTTGTTTTTGAGACTAGGTCTCACTATTTTTGCCTATGGAACCGCAGGCTCTCATTGCCCGGGGTACCACGGACTCAAGCAATCCCCAGCCTCAGCTGTAATCCCAGGTAGCTGGGATTACAGGCGTGCGCCACCACACCCAGCTATATTTTTTGGAACTAGGTTTCGCCGTGTTGCCCCGAGCGGGACTCAAACCATGATCCCTAGCCCCAGCTGCTTCATAGGTGGAAGCTTACAGGTACGTGCCACCATGCCCGGCTCCAGTCCCAGGGGTTTCACCATTCACAGTGACCACCTGCCAATGGATTTCCTCTTCAAACAATAAAGGAGATGCTGCAAAGATTTGTGCTGTAGTTTTTCTTTATATTTTATGTCCCTGTCATTAAAAGCATGCATCACTTTATAACTGAAATTATTATTTCATTCTTGAAGCTCTTTTTTTTTTTTTTTTTTGGCACAATGTCATCATCTTTTCACTCCAGCAAGTATGTCTTGTCTGATACTCACAAAACATACAGGCTCGTGTGGGGAGAGCGGAGTGACTGTTAATCTCTGCTTTTGGTCTTCTGTGCCCTTCATTTTGTTTTAACTATATCGCTGTCCAACTCTCCTCAGACCTCAGCACCAACACTAAATGTTCTGTAGCCCCTCAATCTGACATTACAATAAAGCACAACTGTCTTGAAAGAATCTTCCTGAAGTCAGAACCTCTCAAATTTGAGTTAAATATCATTCCAGATATTGAACATGAAACCTTTACCATGAAACTTCCAAAACACACAATCCCAATAAGCATGCCCTACCAGCGAGAGGTCCTGCAAATAATCAGTCTTTCTAAAGTAGCAACTGTCTGCCCCTCCATTCCTTATGCATAAAATCGTTAAGCACCAAATCTACCTGTCCGGGCACTGTCACACTTCAGTAAGCCTCAGAGCTCACATCAGCCATCACCGGTGACGGGGAAACAACGCAAAACACCAGCTCATTCTGGGAGCGGGTTCTGCATCGGGTCGGCCAGTCTCCTGGCTGGCTGAAGGAGACCACGCCACACTCCTCCTTTCCATCCGCTGCAGGGCAAGTCGCCGATGGGGTTACTCTCCAGGAGACAATTAGCGTGCACACAAGCAAGCCTGTGCTTAGGAAGTCAGAGTTCAGACAATTCCAAACTTGAAAATGCCTTTGCTTACCATCATTCAACCATCTATTTCCTTTTTCTTTTTCTTTTCTTTTTTTTTGGGGGGGGGAGGGGGCAATGAATAAACTGCTTTCAAGGCACCTGTTGCCAATACCTAATTTTCACGGAGCGGTTTTCTCGAGAACGTGGCGAAGTGTCAGTGTATAGTTCCTGCTTGATGTTGCGTATAATTTTTAGGATATTCTGAATGGCATGTGCTAATTATTTAGTACAATAGCTAATTTTATGGCGCTGGGAGACTGTAACAGCAGGGCTGTAATTACTTATAATAGGAATGTCTCGGGTTTTGTTAAAACCAAAGTGTGTGAGGCAGAAAAGAAAATAAAGAATAATTTTACACGCTCCTCGGAAGAATGAAATAGTTAATATTTTCAGGACTTTGTTACTAGTAACACTGGAAGACGAACCATATGTCCTAGACTTGAAGGAAAACATTGTAGCTTAGCGAAATTTGCAGCAGTTTCTAAAATACGTGTTTAGATTGTATTTGCCAACGCAGATGAAAATCCTTTCGAAATGGTGTTTCGTGCCACAGCTTCCTGCAGAGCACAGTTCTTCTCAGGAACGGGGGAGAAAAGTTTTCCAGAATTTCTTTAGCATGGAGATAATGAGATAACAAAGCAAACATACTGGTCACAGCTGTCCACACAGGGCACGTTCCTGGGAGCCCAGACAGGGGATTCGACCCATGGAACGGCTTTGCCCCAGGGCAGAGAAGGGAACTGAGCCCAGGGTCGGGCTGGGCCACCGAGGATTTTGACTAGTCACACTCTTCCTCCCAGGGCTTCTACAGCCAGAAAGGAATCCGAGGTGTGTTGTGCAGCTGAGGTTTAAAATAAGTATTTCCTAAAATTTAGTTTCAAATTTTTCTTGTCTGTCGGATTGTGCTCCCTTTGCCCCTCATATAAATGAGACCATCCCGTATTCCTCTTTCTCTTTTCGGCTTATTTCTGCTAGTGTGATGCCTTCTAGCTCCATCCATGTTGCTGCAAATGACATGTTGGTCTTTTTTGATTGATGAATAATATTCTAATGTTTACAAATGGGTTTCTGACCCATTTGTCTATCTGGGGTCATTTGGGTTGCTTCCATATCCTGGCTATTGTAAATAGTGCTGCAATAAACATCTGGTACAGGTGTCTTTTTGGATTGGAGCTTTTGTAAACTTTGGGTAGATTCCGAGAGTGGGATTGCTGGATCGAATGGGAGTTCCATTTTCAGTAGTTTAAGGGCTCTCCACAAAATAAACAAATAAATGGTGCAAAAGCAAAAATAAATAAATAAATTGAATTAAATAAGCAATTCCTTAGCATTTATATGGTGAAACACAGGAAGTTATGTTACTATCGAGGGAGGGCTTGTGACATGACAACAAACCCAGTCAGGGTCTCTGCATCCTTGAGAAAACATTGCGGTGAATCTGCTGTGAGAAGAGGAGGTGCTCACAGCACCTTGCTTCACAGCAAGACCAAGGCCGAGAGTATATTCCTAAGGATCCAGTGGTATGTGCCAGAGTGATCTCAATGTAGAGTTTAATTTTCTATTAATTTAATTTTAAATTAAATTTTAATCTAGTTTTCAATTTTAAGCATTTAAATTTTCCCTTCGATTTCTTTTTCTTCACAGTCATTTTTCTCTAGTTCCCAGTCACCAGCTAGACATTGTTTGAAAACAGAAGCCTTGAAGAGTCATCTTCTAGGCCCAGATGAGGCGCTGACCAGGGTCCTGACACCTCCCACGACGCCCAAAGGTTTGGACCCTGGCGTGCCGGCGGCGCCTCTTTCCTCCCCTGGCCCAACCTGGCTGTTTCCCCCAGGTCCCACTCAGGTCAGGCCTGGCTTGTTCTGATCGTCCCGCTGTCCCCGCACCCTGTTTCCTCGCCGGACCCCTGGAACAGCCTGGGCCTCCTAGGCTCCAGGGAGAGGGAACTTCAGGTGCGTGAGCCTGTGCCCGGCCTCCTCCACAGCCCCCCACTCCCTGGCCTGGGGCCGCCTGCCTGTGCCACTCAGACGCTGGACGTGAACCCACAGTCCTCAGACCCGGCCTGACCCAGACCAGATTCTGATCACATCAGACGCGTCACATCAGACCCACGTCAGAAAAAGCTCAAGCCAGAGGCAGCACGAGCTGGGCAACAGGACATTCCTTTCCCGTTTTCTGTTTGCTGTTTTAATCATGTTTACTGAGGTAATCGTGTCCATTTGTAACACCTTAGATGATCTGGGGTACAGGCTCCCACCGCCTCAGGAGGGTGCTCCCACACCATACCCGGCACCCAGAGTCCCCCACCGAGGCCAGGTGACCCCTCCTCCATGTGCTTCCCCCCACACACACCCTGGGGGGGCCTCAGTTCTGCAGAGTTCTAGGGTTCATTTTCTACCTGCTTCTGTGCGGAAGGTTGAACAGAAAAGATTTCCTGGTAAGTCCATCAGGGGCATAGAGAAAGGGAGGAGTCCAGGTAGAAGGAGTGGACATAGCCAGGCCAGGTCAGAAAGGAGAAAGCAATTTGCACTAGGTATATGGTTCCATGGGGGGCGGGGGGAGGGGCCACTGGTTCAGGCCCAGGGGTGAAGACCCTTGCGACTTCTCCGTGTGGATGCCATGGTTCCCGGGTGCTCACCCACACCCCTTCCTGTCTCCGCAGCCTTCCAAACACCTACACCTGCCCTCTCTCACTTGACTGTACCTCACCCCCACAAAGCTTTTCTAGAAATTTCCTGCCAGGTGACATCCATCTGAAGGACTTCTCAACTTTGGGTACCATTTAGCCATGTAATGAACGTTTGCTTCCACTGCTCAAAAACCAAATAGTTGATTGATAGGTAGATGATAGACATATAGACAGACAGACAAGTAGATAGAGAGACAGAGACATAGATGATAGAGAGATGGATGGATGGATGGATGGATGGATGGATGGATGGATGGATGGATGGATGGATGGATGGATGGATGGATGGATGACAGACAGAAAGATAGATAGATAGATGATGGATGGATGGATGGATGGATGGATGGATGGATGGATGGATGGATGGATGGATGGCAGGCAGGCAGGCAGGCAGGCAGGCAGGCAGACAGACAGACAGACAGACAGACAGACAGACAGACAGACAGACAGACAGACAGACAGACAGACAGACAGACAGATAGATAGATAGATAGATAGATAGATAGATAGATAGATAGATAGATAGATACTTGGCGTCTAAAAAACAGCCCCAGTTTCACGGGAAAAGTATGGAGGCCCAGAAGCCAAAGCCAGGCTGCATTGGAGAGCCGGACTTGCCCCTGACAGCTCCACGGACAGGGGCCCACCTGCCATGTGTCACATGATTTTGCCCCAAGCAGGGACGGGTCACAGACTCAGTCAAAGGAGTACTGGCCCCACGGAGACGGCTGTTCTGTGACTACGAAATCCTATTTCAAAGGGGACCCTGTGTTCCTTCCTGGCGACCGCTTCTCCCGCCCCTCACTGTGCACGGAAGACAGCCTGCAGCTGGCGGAAAACGCCTCGTCCACCGCCCCCGGCGAATAGATTTCATTTTCTGTATCTTGCCCACAAATCAGTCCATTTGCTTGCAAAAATGGCTCTGAAAACTTCAATTTTCTCCCTTGTTTATTTCTCCCCACCTTCTAAAGTTGCATTACTCCATGTTAATAAAAATGGTTAAGCCTCTCCCTTAACTGTTTCATTATCAACGGCTATATCAACGGCTGCTTCTTAGGAACAAGACTTCCTTCCTAGTGTTATTTAAAAAGCACTTGGTATCCTGCTTCTGAAAAACAGTTGCACAAAAGAGTTTATTAACGCATTAATTATGGGACTTCTGAACTCCAAAACAAATGCAATAATAATAAGAAATATGTCAGCCTGCTCTGCCAAATGGAGGGAGGCAAGGATGTTCCCTTATTCTGCCTGCCAATAACATAAATAAGTTTGCTTTGTTCGGCAGGCGGCTAAACTAGCATGGTCTCTTCCAAATAGCCTTAATATTTATTGTAATGCCAAAATCATGTCAACATTATTTACAGATTATGAAAAATAATTTAAGGCTTGAACAAACTTGCTGGTGGACTATAATAAGTTTCCTAAGCACAGAAGTATTTATTGTGTACCAGTCAGCGCACTGGCTACTGTCTCCAGTAATGAGCAAAAACAATTACTGTTGTAACAGTTTTAAGCCTTGTCAAAATATTTCCCGGGAGGACTGGGGTCTCCTGGAGGACAGAAGACACTATTGATTATATTGCCACCTCCCTATCACCTCACCTTTGTTTCCAAAATTTTACACTAAATTGTTAGCTTCCTGGAAGGGCAAATAAATCATTATCCTAAATATAGGTTGCCAGATTAGTTCAGGGCTTAGCATAACCTTAAAAGCCTGGCGTCTAATCTGTGCTTTTTGTAGAACGACCACTTTATTTAGCAACATGTTTAAATAAAGACTCTTCCATTGGCTCCACCAGCAGCACAGGAGAGCAGCCTCCAGATAAAAGCAGGAAAACTGCTTTTAAGGATACAATGTTACACAATCAAAAGCAGCCGCTGTGGAATGTTTCCATGTTTCCAGTCTCCAGGTGATGGTGTGAGGCTGGGGAAAGGGATTTTCCAGATCAAGCTTCCTTTCCAGTCTCCAGGTGATGGTGTGAGGCTGGGGAAAGGGATTTTCCAGATCAAGCTTCCAGACAGCCAACCAGAGAGAATGAGTTTCTGTTCCAATGGTTTGAGCCACTGGACTGGCCAATGACTTGCCAGAACCTTCCTGAGTCAGTCCATCCAGCCTCAATGCCAAGTCAGATACTGTCCTCTCCCTCTGCAGCAGCTCCATCCTTGTTTACTTGTTTTGTTTTTCAGATTCATGTGTCTCGGCACAGTTTCAGTGGGTTCAGCTCTTCTTCAAGACAGTCCACCCTGTTCAGTATTAAAGATGTCTCCATTAGCCTAATCCTGATCCGGTTCTTTCCAGGCTCCTGTTGGCAGAGTCAGATTTCAATTAAGATTCCATTTCCACCCTGCAAGTGCCCCTGCTCAGACTGGAGTTTTTTTAATGTGCTATTTTGGATGCCACCTCGCCTAGGCTTTATTCTGCCTCAGAAGCCAGACAGCTCCCAAAATACCTCAAGACTCCAGGCCCTCAGCAGAACCTGTGCAATGACTGTCATTTGGGGCTAAAGAATGGGAGTTCAGCACTGCGATTCAGGGACCTGAGGCCATGCCTCTGATATCGGGTCCAAAAGGGGGCAGAAGCCTCTAACCAACAAGCCGCAGGTCGGCATCACCCGTGCGTAGCAGTTGCCAGATAAAGACAGTTTCAACAACAGGTACAAGGGAATATGAACAGGGGAAACAAAACACCCTTAAAGCCACAAGTGGCAGTTATCTGACCACAGTCACCATTTTTAGCCCCAAAGGTCCCAAAGACACATGTCCAAACGGTGCCCCTTTGCCCCTCCAAACGTGAGGCAGGCACTCTGCCAAGTCCAGTCTTTCTCCAGCATCTTTTTTTTCTCTCTCCAGAGTTTCCACACTGCTCCACTTCTCCAAGGCTCTTCAAACTTCTTCCACAATTACTGATGCACAGATCAGCTTTCCAAATCCCTGGCCATCTCCAGGTACCAGCTCACTGTGCCACCTTGCTGCGGTGCCATACTCTCCATACCGGCCAGTCTTCTGCCGGCCACCATGGCTCCTTGCCACCTCCAGCTCACTCTTCCAGGGGGCTTCCACCCAGCCTGGTCACTCGGACTGCTCTTTGCCAGCCTGCCATTCTCATCTCTCCTCTCCCCCAAAACTCTGTCTCTGCTCCTTTCCTTTTAATCTCTCTTTTTTTCTTTCTCCTAAAAGCCAAAGGCTCCGATTTCTCTGCACCCACCCTCCAGGTGATACATTCTCTCCTCCCCACACGTGGAATTTGCACCAAAGTAAAAGCACCCTTCCTGTTGAGGCCTCCTTCACCTCTGTGGTTTGCAGACACAGCGGATGGCATCAGTGCCTAAATTACATCATGGCCCATATTGGGGTCCCAGCTTCACTTCCGCCCCTCAGGCTCAGACACCAAGTGTTTCCTTGACTGACGGAAGCCAAGAGTTCAACCAAGGATCAGCCGAGCAACTGTTAGGGTTTCCTAGCAGGTGGACGCCTTCAGCCCCCACCTCCATCCCGTGTACTGGGTGCCCATTCTGCAGATGGAAACACCTAAAGTTCAGCTGTTTTAAAGACCGGCCCCAGATAAGAGATGAACAGGCAGCATCTGGGGTGAGAGGTTCTACCACTGCAGAGTCTGAGTCAAGGAAGTCAGTCAGAAGAGCAGAAGGATGAAGGTGCACTGTGGGGGCGCTGAGGTCACGAACCTGAGCAGATGTCTGAGGGCAAGGTCACCCCAAGGCTGACTTCCAGGCAGCCACGGGCATTCAGACGAGCAGGGTTGAACCCTAGCTCCATGCTCGGGGGGCTAAAGCACCTCACTTGTCCAGGCCCCGGTGGATTCATTCACCAGAAGGGAAGGCAGAGGCGCACGTCTCCCTGACACCCCGAGATTCCGTGGCTGGCACAGCACATGTCATGCCCTGGCCAGACACCAGGAGCCACAGCTTTTCTTCTTTTCATGGTGCCGTTCAGAAGGGTGCCAGCCACCCTGGAGAAACACGGCTGCTATTTCCCCCCCCCCCACCATCCCACCATCCCTCCTATTCCCTTTGACCCTCTATGCCCCCCCATAGCTTCAGAAACCTCACCCCTTTTATTCACGGCCAAAGCCTCTGGGAAGGCACTTCCTCTGCCGGTTGCCATCCGCCAGGGAGCCGCCAGCCTGGCTGGGCTCCCCCGCACGCCATTCCCTCAAGCTCCCTCCATCGTGCTGTGACCTCTACCTTTCGTCCTGCCGGTGGCCGCACAGCCGTGTGGATGGACACAAATTCGTGGGCCGGTTCTCCGACCCTGGGACTGGGGCTGCTTCCGTGGGCAGCAGCGCTGAACAGCGCCAGGACGCATGCCTCAGGGCACACAGTGTGCAGGCGAAGGCTCCTCGTTCTCCTGTCAACCATAGACTCTGGCCCTCAGGATCCCAGGCTGGACCTGCCAGCCCAGTTCCTGTGTGGAGGACGTCCCTGTGCCCTGCTGGACGTCCAGCCCCTTCCCTGGCCTCTGCCACCAGGAGCACCTCGTCCAGGGGCAACTGCCAGGGACGCCCTGGACACCAGCAGGATGGAGAGTGTTGACTGCCCGACTCAACGTACCCCCAAGATGTGCCAGCAATGCACGGAAGCAGTAGCCGGATACCCAGGAAGAGTAGCCGCTCCTGCTTCTCTGAACTTCCTCTTCCTTCAGGCTCCCAGGAATGGGAACATGTCACCTGCGGCTGAGCTGGGGAGCGCAGCCCCAAGCTTCAGTCTCTCCTCAAGGGTGACCACCAGATGCCACCTCAAGTCCGGACCCTGGTTCCTCGGGGTCACAGATGCTCCAGTGGCCTCCCAGTTCACGGCCAGAACCAGCAGCATCACCCCAACCTCACCTCCAGCACCCCAGTCTCTGCCGACCGAGTCCTCCTTGTCCTCCCGGGCAACTCAAGCTTGCACACCTGACACCTTCCGTCCACTCACCTTTCCCACTCAGCCCGACCCCCAACCGAAAACCCCGCCATCCAGTCTCCCCCCGATTCGGTATTTCTGAATATGAGAAGGGGAGACTCGGGGCGTGCAGAACACTGCAAACATCCTAAATGCCTGCAATGGGTGCTGGGAGTAGATGCGTCCTTCGCCATGATGCGGCCCCATATGCTGACACGGGCCAGGACCATGACAGAGAGCTAGTGACGTGCACAGAGCGGGGAAGAGGTCAGGACTCTGTCTACACAGCGGGCCCTTCTTTCTCTCACAGAAGTATAGCTACGAGTACTCGCAGGGATGTGGGTCTGAAAATGCCCGGGTGTATTAATAGCAGTCGCTTGATGGCTGGTGAGAACACAGATGACTCTCTGCTTCATTCTGCAGTGTTTGACTCCCAGGTTTTCTGAAAGGAATGTACAGGATTCGAGGAAGTGAAAGCGGCTGCCCTCGTTGTCTGATGGCATCGTACCTGCCCAGCCTGGACGTCCTTGTCCCCAAGGCTGGTGGAAGTGCTTTGTAAATACAGGAGCTGATCACTGTCCCCAGATGTGGGCATCTGATGATCCCCAGGGGACAGCCCGCGAGGCCTGGAGACGGCTGCGCTGTCACAGCCGGAGGAGGTGCTACTGGCATCTAGTGGTTAAAAGCCAGGGATGTGGCTCACATCCTCCCGGTCACAGGACAGCTCCTGAAGCAGTGACCCGGCCGGGAGCCCCGACGCCGACAGCTGAGCTAAGCCATCCCTGAGCATCAGTACCACCAATGCCCACCCGTGCCCACCCCACGCTGGCCCCAGGGCCACGTCCAGCTGCCCAGCGCAGAGGCGGTCGCTCCGGAGTCACCGGCCCAGATCGGATCCTCGAAATGTCCTTGGTGGCATCTGCCTGACACCAAACATTCAATTAAAATAGAAATCTGATTAGTTAATCCAATTACTGACTCGCACGCGAGGCGATGCCCGTCCGGAAATCGCAGGGTCGCCCGCGGGCGCGAGGGCAGCGGGGAGGGAAGTGAGCAGCGCGCACCTAGCTCAGGGGGCCGGTGCGCGGGCGAGGGCGCAGCCATCTGCCGCCAGCGGCCCTGCTGGACCTGTTTTGTCGAGAGTCTACAGTTTTGAATGCGTTTGTCTGGCGCCCTTCACAAGCACTTCCATGAGCTCGGCTTCATTTGAAATTCATCGTCTCCAAAGAGATACAAGACGCAGGAGGCTGCGTTGCAGGATTTCAAATGTCAGGCATCCAAAATGTGCTGTGGAGACGGAGCATCTGGAAGGCGATGGTTTTGAAATTTATCTACAAACAGGAGTCGCTCCCCCAGCGCAGCCTTTGAGAGAAAAAAAAGCATCCCGGCTGGCCGATGCCAGCCGTCCCCTTCCCTTCAGCTGGCCCGAGCCCGCGCTGGCCGCCCGCCGCAGGACAGAGACGCCAACAGCTGGCCGTGGGGCTGCAGGTGCTCTGGGGAGGGATCCCTGCTGGCAGCTCCTCCCTGGCCGGCGTGGGCCTGCACGCCGCGTCCCATCAGGCCCGCACACTTGGTTGCGGACCTAGGACGTTCTTCCTCCCAGACGTACCTGGCTCTGCCCCCTTCTCTGAAGGCCCAGCCATGCCAGCTTCCCCGAGCGTGGCCACCAGCCGGCCCCTGCCCCGGCTCTGCTCGCTACGGGCTCTCGCAGGGCCTCAGCTCCGTGCCTGCTGACCGCTGGACACTTGCCCTCTCCCCCGCTTAAAGAAGCCCCCCTCCGGTTTGTTAGTGGGCCCCAAGCGCCCAGACCAGTGAACACACCGAGCATCTTCGGCGCTCAGCGCGACATTCGGGGCTGCCACGAGAGACGCCGCACTTGAGGGAACCCCCTCTCCCAGGGACGAGTGTGCAGTGGGAAACCCAAGCTGGTCTCGGTGGTTTGTGCCTGGAGAGCCAGAGGTCCTGACCGACCTAGCTGCCGTGGGAGCTGTGGGTGCTCGGGGAGCCGTGGAGCGGTGCAGGCCGGGCGTCCCCGGGTGTCACGGCTTCTGGGTGTGACGCCGCCCGGAGAGCCAGGGCCGATGCCAGCCGTCCCCTTCCCTTCAGCTCGCTCCGGCCCCTGAATGAACCCAGGGTGCCCTGGTCTGGAGGCCCCAGAGGGACTGCGAACCCCAGTGGAGATGGCCCTCGCCAGCCCGGTGGTCAAGAGTGCCCCCTCGGCACCCGCCTCCAGGAGGATGGCGGGGCTTGTCAGGCCGAGCGTGGAGACCCGCTCCAGGCAGGAGCTGCAGATGCCACGGGTGCCGCGGGCAGGTACCGGAGGTGCCAAGCCCTGGCTCCCAGGCCGGGGAGCAGGCAGTGGCAGGCTGAGGCTCTCGAGGAACCAGCGCCGAGCACGGCCCCCCCCAGGGCCCGGAGGGGGTTGGCGGAGACCTGTCGTGGAGCAAGGGGCTCCAAGGAGGGACTCCCGGCGGGAGCAGCACCGTGGCTGTCCTGGGGGCGGGCAGGGCACCAAGGAGCCGAGAGACAAAAGCTAAGTTTTAGGAAGACTCATCAGGCCAGGGCACGGAAGAGCTGACAGAACAGACCAAGCGGGCGTGGCCAGGGCAGCTGCCATGGGAGTCCCTGGGGTGCAGGCAGAGCCCAAAGGAGGGGAGAGGACAGATGAGACAGAGCTCAAGGGAGAGCAACTGCAGACGCCTGACCCCGCTGGTCCACGGCCACTGCAGCCGGGCTCCTTCGGAAGGAGACCTGTGTGTGAGCAGAGCCTTGTACAGCACAGACAGCCTGGCACCCAGTAGATGCCGGGACACGGGACTAGTGTGTGTGCACACATGTGTGCATGCATGCACAACACATGCATGTAGGTATGTGTGCACATATGCTCCCAATGGGTCGTACATGTGCAGATACACATGTGCATGCTCCTGGTGGATGCACACATATGCAGGTACATGTGCATGCGTGCTCCTGATGGATATGCACGTGTGCGGGTATGTGTGCATACATGCCCTTGGTGAGTACACACATGTGTGGGTACATGTTCATGTGTGTTCCAGATGGATAGGTACACATGCAGGTATGTGTACATGTGTTTCCTATGGATGTGAATATGTACGTGTGTGGGTACATTAATGTATGTGCTCCCTATGGATACACACATGCAGTATGTAACCATATGTGTGCCTGTGGCTGTATACATGTGAAGGTACATGCACATACATGCTCCTGATGGGTGCGCATGTGCAGGCACATGTACATGTGTGCTCCCTATGAATATGCACATGTGCAGGTACGTGTGCATATATGGGATGTGGACATGTGTGTGTGCACAGAGCGATACATTAACACATACAATTACAGAATTATTTTTGGCTCTCAAAAGGATTTGCAGCTGCTGCTTTAGGTAAAAAAGGCATTGAAAAGAGATCACCACCAAAAGCTTTAAAAACAATGACAGAGATCCTGCTGGTAGGAGAAAGGAAGGATCCGGGAAGCTCCTTTGTCAGCGCTGGCCTGTTGCTCTCAGCCTCCTACCAACCTGCTGTGCCACTGGCTCTCGTCACTCCACCCATCAGCCCGCAAGGAACCTGGAAGAGCAAACATTTTCTTGAAAACACCTCAGGCTCACAGCTCTTCACAGGAGCCACATTTCAGCCAGGTGGTGGGCAGTGCGCTTCAAACCACTTCAGAACTATGAGAATGTTCCCGAAACGGGTTTCTCTTACATCAATCTTCCCTATAAAGCTCCAGGGATGACTTGGAAGAAAGATCCTGCCCAGCATTTCTTCCTGATCATGGTTTTATTTTAAAGTTGTAAACTGGACCCCTTTTCCCCATCACTGCTGTGCTCTGGGGCTCCATTCTCAGGCTTGGGAGAGCATACCCCAAGTCCCATCCAGCTTGCCTGGAGCATTCTTGCAATGGCTGGAGACAGTGTCACCGCATGAGCACAAACACCAGCATGTCCAGGTGAGATGCGTCAGGAGCGGACGTCAACAGACACGGATAGGATGCGTCACCGACCTTCCATTGCTTCAGTTCATCAGAGGATGATGATGTCTGGCGAGATGGCACCGGCTGCTGCGTACCTGGGCAACCTCTCAGCCCGCTCGCATCTCCATCAGGTGGGTGAAACCACTGGAATAAGGGTCCCCCCAGGGGAAGAGGGCAGGAAAGCCCTCAGAACACCTCGCGGGGCAGTGCTTCCAGAAGGAATGACTTCCGGAAGGAGTCCCCTCTCTTCCAGCAGGTGCCGTGAACAACACAAAGGTCACTCCCACCTGCACGTTCACCACCACCCCCCCTGCCACCCAGACAAAGTCTCCCAGGGCTGAAGTGCCACTCGGTGGAGTGCAATTAAAAGAAGCAACAAAAACAACTTGCCCGCGAACATCAGAAGCCAGACAGCGTAAACAATGACGAGCCGTGTCTTTCAGGCGCCGATGACAAGCAGGGACACCACACCCCGACAAAGGGGCGTACAACGGCACACCCCCCGATGAATAGGAACGACGTCTGTCTGACTTTGTGCACGCACCGTAGGTTGCCAAGTACCTGTGGGTGCTTAATACAGGCCTTTGATGGATGATGAATGCCGTCATTATTGCATCTGCCATTATATTTTTTTAGTGAATGAACCTTCCTTATCAACCTTTATAATCATGGTTTCAATGGTATTAATTCAACCACCTCCCATACCAAGAGCCTTTTCTACATTCGAGTCCTCAGACCTTGTCAAAAAACAATGCGTTTGATTTTTGCACTTTCACTTGCCAAGATCAAAGGAAATGGAACTTCTAGGCGATCTTCTCAAGCGGTTGTGGCCTAGGGTGGCTCGTTAAGGCTGTAAAAGAATGATCTTTCCAGTTTCTGATCGACAGCCATCCTTTAATGTTCCACGTGCTGCTGAAAACACCTTTCAGAACGCGATTTGATATTAGCACTGTATGATTTTTGGAAACAAAGAGCCATTGTTTCCGGTAACATTTGTGGAAAAAGTAAACACTTCGAGATTGCTTGTAAACTGCAATCGTTGCCAGTTTTTGGAGCCCTTGCTATTTAAATTTGAGTGGGCACAAAACCGAAAAACACGGAGATTTTCACAAATACAAAAAGTCACTTCTCCGGTACCAGGAGGCATTTTCAACTTGAGTTAACCTCTCAGCCTGGGAAGGGAGCTTAAGAGTCTTCTCTGCCCTCCAGCCTAAATAATCCCTGTATGATATATAAATTATATATAAATACATTTATATATAATACATAATATAATTTCTAGTTCTATAATATAATATAATTTTATTGTATATACTTATTTTATATATTATATATATAT
>PVHY01018710.1:0-22143 GCA_004024945.1 Uropsilus gracilis | reverse complement strand
TGTTTTGGTTATTATGTCTTTTGCTGTACAGAAGCTTTTTAATTTGATGTAGTCCTGTCTGTTTGTTTTCCTTCATTTTTTTAAGATCTGTAGATAGTCCTGAAAGAGGTTTCTGAACTATAGGTCTGGGATTGTTTTGCACATATTTTTCTCTATGTATTTTATGGATTCAGGTCTTATGTCCAAATCTTTTATCCATTTCGGATTGGTTTTTGAACATGGTATGAGAGAATGGTCTAGACTCTTTTTTCTAATATGTAGTGGTCCAGTTTTCCCAGCACCATTTATTGAAGAGGGTATCCTTGTTCCACTGTATGATTTTTGCGCCTTTGTCAAAAAATTGGTTGACCATACATATGTGGTTTTATTTCTGGACACTCAATTCTGTTCTATTGGTCTGTGTGTCTGTTTTTGTTGCAGTACCGTGTTGTTTTAATTATTATGACTTTGTAATGTAATTTGAAGTCTGGGATTGTAATACCTCCATTCTCTCTTCTTTTGGTTATGAGGGTTTTGGAAATTCAAAGTCTCTTATTATTCCATATGAATTTCAGTAATTTTTGTTCTATCTCTTTAAAGAATGTCATTGGAATTTTTATTGGGATTGTTTTGAATCTTTAGATTGCTTTTGGCAGGATGGTCATTTTGATAATGTTAATTCTTCCAGTCCATGAGCTGGGAATGTCTTTCCATTTCTTTATGTCTTCTATTTCTTTTAACAATGTTTTAGTTTTCTTCATATAGGTCTTTAGTGTCTTTCGTTAGGTTTATTCCCAGGTATTTAATTTTCATTGGTGTAGTGGTTAGTGGGGTGGTTTTAAAAACTACTTCTGACAGATTTTTTGCATGTAAGAAGGCTACTGATCTTTGTGTTGATTTTGTTGACAGCTGCCTTACTGAACTGGTTTATTGTTTCAGTAGTTTTTCTGTGGATTTTTTTGGGTTCTCTACATAAAGTATCATATCATCTGCATATAATGATAGCTTCACTTCTTTCCCTATTGGTATTCCTTTTATGTCTTTCTCTTGCCTTATTACCCTAGCTAGAACTTCCAGTACTATGTTGAAAAGTAGTTGTGAGAGGGCGTCCTTTCCTTGTTCCAAATCTTAATTGAAATGATTTTAGTTTTTCCCCATTAAGAATATTTGCTGTGGAGGCCAGGCATGGTGGCACATGCCTGTAAGCATCAGCCTAGGAAGCCGTGGCTGGGGCCAGGGATGGCAGTTCGAGTCCTGCTGGGGGCACATAGCGAGACCTAGTTCCAAAAAATATATAGCTGGGCATGGTGGCACATGCCTGTAATCCCAGCTACCTGGGAAGCTGAGACTGGGGATTGCTTGAGTCCGTGGTACCCTGGGCAACGTGAGACTGTGGTTCCACAGGCAAAAAAATAGCGAGACCTAGTCTCAAAAAAAAAAAAAAGTTTGCTGTGGGTTTGTCATAAATGACTTTTTTTATGTTAAGATATGTTCCTTTTATCCCCGTTTTTTCAAAGGCTTTCGTCTTGAATGGATGCCGAACTTTATCAAATGCTTTTTCTGCATCTATTGATATTACATATGGTTTTTGGTTTTCTCCTTGCTGATGTGGTGGATTATGTTGATTGATTTTCGGATGTTAAACCATCCCTGTGCCCCCCAGATAAATTACACTTGGTCGTGGTGAATAACTCTTTTTATGTTTTGTTGGATTCGATTTGTCAGCATTTTATTTAGAATTTTTGTGTCTGTGTTCATTAGGGAGATTGGTCTGTAGTTTTCTTTCTCTGTTCTATCTTTATTTGTTTTTGATACTAGTGTAATGTTTCCTTCATAGAATATATTCAGCAGTTTTCCTTCTTTCTCAGTTTTTTGGAAGAGTTTTAGTAGTACAGGTGTTATTTCATCTTTGAAAGTAGAATTTATTTGTGAAAACATCTGGTCCTGGGCTCTTGTTTTTAGGGAAAGTTCTGATGACTGCTTCATTTTCACTGCTTGTGATGGACCTGTTTAAGTCCTCTATTTCTTCTTTTTTCGATTTTGGGTGGCCCTATAGTTCTAAGAGTTTGTTCATTTCGTTCAAGTTGTTGTATTTGTTTAGGTAAAGATGCTCTTAGTAGTCTCTAATTATCCTTTGAATTTCTGCTGTGTCAGTTGTAATTTCTCCTCTTTCATTTATGATCCTGTTTGAGTTTTCTCCCTTCTTTTCTTTGTGAGCCTTGCTAGATAGAGGTTTATCAATTTTATTTATACCTATGACTTTCTTTATTAGAGTAACTGGAAGCAAATAGTAGATTTCCTAGTTCCCCTTCCTGCTGAGCGTTTCTATGGATACATCACAGCCAATGAAGTATGGTAGGAGTACTTGGAGATGATGTTCTTCAGAATGTAAGGAGAAAAAACAGGCCAAGCTATAGGAAGGCAGACTTTGTATTTTACCCTATGTCTTCCCCCATTTTTATGTAGAAAGTGGACACGTTGACTTGGAGGTACTGGAAATGATATTTGAGCTGACTGCTGACAAAGAAGAGATAATAGGAATGAAGATCTCCAAAGATTGGCACTGACAATGTGAAACAAGGGATGACTGAAGAACTGGAAAGCTGATGTGTCTAAACTGGAGTCATCAGCAAGACAGCTTGCTCAGTAGACAAGGTACTGGTCTGACTCCCCTAACAGAATGAAGGCCAGAGTTGGGTGATGGAGCTACCAGAGACAGCTTCTGACTCCTAGAGAGCTGAACTTTCTTACGAATAGAATTTCCAACGGTGTTTTAAGCAACCACGCAGGTAGCAGTGGAATACTACTACAAGCAAGGAAATGCCAACTGATGTCCACCCAGGAACAACAGAGTTGGGGGGCCTGCATTAATGCAGGGATTGTACTACTTCAGTTTCAAGCAAACATTTTTGCTTGCATATATCCTGAAAGAATTTTGACCAACTATTTACCATCTCACCCACTTAATTTTTTTTCTTTTACCATTTTAGTTTTTAAAATGTCCCTCAGAACTTGCAGGTTGTTAGCTTATATTTGTAAAATTATAGGTTAAATAGTTGCAAAGAGGATGATTTCTGACTTGTATATATTATGCACTTTTTTTGCATTACTTCAAAATCTTAGCACAGCTCACTTAGCTCTTTCAGTCAATGGAAAGTACCTGTTCTAGAACCTATGACAAAGCCAATGCTCACTGTCAGGTCAACTAGTCAAATCATTGTATGAGTCACTCATTTGTGGAATAGAAAGAAAAAAAGAAAAAAGAGCAAGCAAGGAAACAAAACAGAAACAAGCCCTTAGACTGACAATAGAGTTGTGGTTATCAGAGGGTAAAGAGAGAAAAGGAAGAGCTTGGTGGTGGTTGGTGACTGGATTTTGGATGGTGGGTGTGGAAAACATAGAGTTGCTGGGGTGAGAAATTGTTTGGGTTTTTTTTTTAGACTAGGTCTCACTATTTTTGCCCGTGGAACCGCAGGCTCATGTTGCCCAGGGTACCACAGACTCAAGCAATCCCCAGCCTCAGCTTCCCAGGTAGCTGGGATTACAGGTGCGTGCCACCACGCCCAGCTTATTTTTTGGGACTAGGTCTCGCTGTGTTGCCCCAGACTGGACCTGGACCGCAATCCCTAGACCCCGCCGCAACTCCATAAGCTGTTGCTTTCAGGCACGCGCCACCGTGCCCCGCCCTGAGGTGAGAAATTGTACACTTGAAACCTATACAGTGTTGTAAACTAATGTTATCTCAAAAAAATCAACCAAATCAAACTTACTTTCAAAGAATTGTAAAAATTATTAGCCTTCTCCCTGCTCACCAAATGGTGGTAACTAGACACTGGTATTATTCTGGCCTTCACAGAACTTGAGGTCTAAGGAGTGAGACAAATCTTAAAGAATGTCACAAACAGCAGGTCACACCTGGGAGGAGCATGATGAAGGAGGTAGCAATGGAAGATAAAATAACAGGTAGGTAGGTGGTCTGGAAGGGCTTCAGGAGGAAATGAGAGCTGAGGAAAATTAGGAGTTAATTAGGGGAATGGAACTCCTCAGAGAAAATTTGACTTCATCTTTCAATTCCAATATATGTGAAATATCTCACATCTACTTTTAATGCTTAGATAAAGCAGCTTGTCACCTGGATAAAATAAATTACCATTCCCATCTGTCTGTCTTTCTGTCTTTTAACTGAAGCTCTGTTTTTTCAGGTCTTGAGAGAGAAAATTGTTCCAAATCTAGTCTGGAATAGAACTTTGATGTCTGATGTAATTTACAGTCTGAGGTAATCAATAATCCTGATAAACTGCTTAGACAGTCTCCTTGTGAAAAGTTATGGTTGTCCTACCCCATCCCCCTCTCCACTGCTGACACTCTTTAACCAGTAATTATTACACCACCTCCAATTTCACCAAGAGAGATACTCAGGAGTCTCCTTATTTGTGGAGTTTGAAATAAAATCTTGCTTTGTGCTCTTAAGCAATCAGAGAAACAGAACATGCTACCCACTGAGTTTGAAATAAAATCTTGCTTTGTGCTCTTAAACAATCAGAGAAACAGAACATGCTACCCACTGAAAATGCCTTTTTGGCATAAAGATTATCTTGATGCTGGTTATTTGTTTTTTAAGCAGGTGCATCCGCTTCTCTAAAAAATAAAAAGCAGACAGAAGAAGTTACCCTTCAGAAGGGACATTTCCATTTCTAAACTTCCAGTTGTAAGGATATCTCCTCTCTGTTCAGGAAGAGGAGAATGACTAACCTCTAGAAACTCTTACAAAGGAGAAGGTTTGAATGTAAATGTGCGTTAAACACCCTTAGCCTTGTTTTCATGCATGAAAATCTCCCCTGACTCCTGCACAATATTTTGTCTTTCACTGGAAATGGTATTTAAGGTGGTGACTTGGGCCAATTCAGGGAGTAGCCAGTTCAGGGAGAGTCCCTGGGACTCTCCCATGTCCACAGGAAGTATACATGTTATTAAACTTGTTGGGTTTTCTCCTGTTAATCTGTCTTTTACTACACAGGAGTCTTGGCTAAGAACCTAGAAGGGTAGAAGGTAGTTCTATATTCCTCAATGATGCTTTGGTTAGAGGCCCAGAGGCTTTTATTTTACCCCTGAGGTAGCAAATCCTGCTAATATTTTCAGGGTTCAGGGTAGATGATGGATATACATATTTTTTTCAGTCAAATGGGAAGATGGCAATTATGGAAGGGGAGATGGGCTAGGGGAAGCAAGTCTGATCTCTTTATCTCAGGCGCATCGTTAGGCAGAGTATTTCCAGAGAGAGTATTTATAGAATTCAAGGTTCAAGTTCCTAAAAGTCAGTTCCTTGGAAAGTTCTCATTTATCTCAAGCTGTAAATGTTCCTCAGTTTGAATTCCTTGGACTAGATGACTTCTCTGTGCTTGGGGAGAAATGACTATACAGCGACTTTTCACAGTTGATACCAAGATGTTATTCAAAGGACTCTCAGATGGGCCCTGGGAGGAGAGCCCTGGGATAGCATCCTTCATCTTTTCAAGTTTCCTTGAAGTCTGTTCTTAGTGGCTTCTTCCAGAACAGAGCCATTATTATTCGGTGATTGTTGCAGAAAGGAGCATGTTGTGCTTCAGTCACTGATAATCTTGATGAGGTAGACTAGAAAGAAACAAACTATTCTGGATTTGTCCCCTACGGGGTTGGAACATATAAAATTAAGCATTTGTTTTTAAAGCTAAGCCTCAAATAATTACTATTTGGATCAAAAGATTGTGTAGAAAGACATTAAAAAAAAACACTTGGTTTTATCATTTACAAATATCAACTTAAAATTTTTGCTTCCTTTCCTGGTCCAAATTTCATGAAAGTCTCTTTCTTTCCTTCGAGACATTACCAGGAAATACCTAGGTTTAAAAACTTACACTTTGCTTTTTCCCCATTGAGTTGTGTTTTGAAAGAAAAATAAACTTCATGAAATTCAAGCCTAGGACAATACACCCGGAAAAATACTAACACAATAACCTGGGTTGCAAAACTTGTTTAGCAAGTTTCAGCTGGAGGTTAATTAAAACCTGCTTGGAAACTTCTTAAAACACAGTCTGGAATGTAAACTACACTCACACCACCACCTAGATCCTTCCCTTAGGAGCTTTCTCCCCAGCACTTCCCTGGATTTCTGTGGGAACATTTCCCCAGAGTTCCATCTGGTCTGGCTGGAGGCCGCAGTGTCCGTAACATGGGTGTCTTTGGCACAGAACTTGCTTTCCTCTCCCAGGGAAGAGGACAGGGGGCAGGTAGCCCCTCCTTAGCCTTTCCCACACACAGCATGCCGGTACCACTCCTTGAGCTCCTCTGGGACATGGGGTAGTTTTGGGGTGGGGGTGGGGGCTTAAGAATTCCCCCCAGTTGATTTCTTGTTTTACAGCTACATGTTTGAAGATACGGGAGAATTAAGTGACATTGTTCTGGACAAGACCAGAAAGCCCAAACTTCAAAAGCAGAACAGGAAAAGGTAGCAATGCTGCCTGACATTAATAAGAGTGCCTATAAGTGACTATTGAACTGGCAGAACATTCTGGAACATCAGCTATATAGTCTTTCAGAAGCTCCTCAGGGTTACCGCTATTATTTCTTTTGTCCAGGCTTGTTTAGAGTGATTGTCAGCTAACACCCCGTTGGTGGATAAGCATCTGCGAGCAGTGCAGGAAACAAGGCCGGGGTATAATTATAACATAATGCTTTAACAACATTGCACAAGACAGCCTCAGTACTGTATGCCAGAGTACAGAGCGACCGTCTCTCCCTGACAGGCATTTGGATGGTGATTAGTGTTGGATCACGTCCTGGAATCGGGCTTGAAGCTAGAGAAACTGGAAAATGATTTTTGTTTCTTAACTCCTTGAAGTGAAGGCCCATGTGGAAAATTTCAGAGAGCTTTTTTTTGCTTGTTTGTTTCTAGTAACATAACTCACATATAATTTAAGGACAAAAAAAGCGAAGTAGGATGGTTCCTTAACCAACTGCCTAGCCTTGAACCTGGTCTCCTGTGGAAAGGGCACTGCTCTTAGGGTGCTGGCTGAGAAGCACTGAGGCAGGAACAGCTGCTGGGAAGCCAGGGGAGGACCCACACCCCTCAGGCCTTCACATCCAGTTTGATGTTGGGGAGGAAAACCTCTTCATCTACCCTTTGAGGTCCTTTCAACATGTACATTGATGTAAGAAACAAGAACAGGAGAAAAAGCCAAGTTCAGCATCATTGCACATCTGGGAACCCCACCTCCATGAGAGGTTTCAAGACACAGTAAAACAAGACATGATGCCATCATGAAGCTGAGGAAAGGGGTAGTAGCATCTCCAGGGCTGGAGGGCACGTCATGGGATGATAAGAAGAGCAGATGTTTGGTAATTAGATGTTCTCCCTGTCATAGAGATGAGTCATAAAAAGTTATTTCTGGAAATCACTCTCATTATGAATACGCTTCCTCCCCCATCTAAATCCTCAGTAGTTAAGAGAGAGGCAAGTTTCTCTGAGTCTGCCGAGTCTCTAGTGCTTGACTTAAATTGATCCATGTCACCTGATACCTAGATATTATAAACCAGTGTTGGTTGAATTAAAAAAAAAATCTACATGCCAAGGTGACACGTATTAGGAGGGCCTGTTGGAACGATTTCACTAAGCCCAGGCAAGACCTCTGGCAGGTGACAAAAGAATGGTCTGCGTCCCAAAGCATCACCAGTGTTAACAACTGAAGGCTACTGTGCTGAGTTACCCCAGCATGTGACCAGACAATGAGCCACAGCTTGTGTGGCGGATCCGCTGCCTGGCTGCCCAGATCAAATTTCAGTTCTACTGCCTTCTAGTTGGATGATAGGAAATAAGCTGCTTCACCCCTTACACCCCACTGCCCTAGTGCTTAAGGGTTGAAGTATCATAACCCGTGTGTAACAAGTGGAATGTAGAAAGTGCTCTATAATTATTAGCTTTCTTTTGTTTTTGCAATTAAATTCTGACTTTCAAAATGGGTTCCTGTTACAGGTAAAAGAAAAACACTAGAGTCAGTTACCCCTGAAATTGGAAGCTGGTTTATTCCATTTAGTTAATGGGCGTTTATTAAGTGCCCACCATGTGCCATGCATGGAACAAAGCCTGAGGGTATAAAGACTGGAACGTGATCCCTGCTCCCAGGATGTTGGCAGTCGAGGAGGTGAACGTTTCTGTTGGCACGGATGTGTTAAAAGCATAAATAAAGAAGTCAATTTGAGGTCAAGTGGTGTGGCTAACTGCTTGAGAAAAGCCAGGGATGTGAGAGATCTTTGTGGAGGCTCAGGCCTGGTCAGCAGCCTGAACCTGCACCCCCATGCAGTGAATTCAAATTGCTTAACCTCTTTCCACCTCTGTTTCCTCATCTTTGAAATGGGCCTGATTCTGAGGTTTGCTGGACCTGGCCACTACTGGCTTGGGACAGCCGATTGCTAAATATTCAGAAATTTTGCAATGGGTAGCTTGAGATCAGTTTGGGTGGAAGTATTGACACACGTTTATCAGTAAATTCCATAAATCAAGACTACTTCCATCTGCTGCTGCTGCTGTGTTTATTAGCACACCACTGGAATGGGTGGGAAAGACACATCACCTCTAGCCTCTTGGAGTCTTTGGCTGGACCAGAGAATTTAATTAGCATAAAACGGACTAACAGGAGACAATCACACACATTTAGTTAATGCCAGTTTTATGTGACAGGGAGCCCTCCTAAAAGAAATGAAGACCCAAAGCAGTGGCAAGATCTAAATGCATTTGCTCTTTTCTAGGCTGAACAAAGAGAGCAATTATAGGAAAGGAACTGAAATATGTGGGGAGGCTCAAGGAAGAAAGATTATTTTAACAAGTTCTGTTTGTACAGGAGTCTCTGCTTTGACTCCTTGTGAGGAATGTTCTTTTCAACCGGGAGTTTTCAAGGGAGGAAACGGGAGGTTAGAATTGCCCTTCTTGTAGCTTGCTTTGCGAATGCTTTTAGCTCAAAATAATCCTTACGCCAAAGTGGCTTATTCGGGGGTGTCATATCCGCCACCCTTCAGGTCCCCTCGGCTGCTACTCAGAAGATAAATGAGATAGCGAAATCACAGCACAAAGTATGGCACATTGTAGCTTTTCCATTTAGAGTCCCTCTCCCAGGATGTATTTGCTGCAGACATCCTGCACATGCGTACTATCATCTCACTTAGTCCTCATGACAGCTCTGGGGTAGTTTACTTTTCACCCCACCAGTGAAGTTTATTTTTAGTCCCATCGATGAAGAGGAGTCAGGAGTTCATTGTTTCCCTCAACTCCAAGTGGGAATCATCTCTTTCCACCAGATCCACACTGCCTCTGGATCAGGCCTCTCCACAGACAAGGATCATCGTCATTTTTAAACCACTTTTTTGTATTGTTGTAACTGAGTCACTGGATGGCAGAGAGCAGTGTAAGCAACGAGGTGGAAGACAGTCCTTACTACAGCTGGAGGAACTCTCCCTGAGCTAAGTTGGAAGTCAATGCCATTGCTCTCAGCCTCCATTTAAAAGGCTTTCTTACTGGGCCTGGTCATTAGCAGAACAGACAGCTGAGAACTGTGAATGCTGCTTGCGCTCAATAAATATTCCTTCCCTGGGAACCTCAAGCTCAGAATTACCTAGCCACTGGTACCTGATTTAGGGTAGAAAATGTACAGGATGAGCCTGGGACATCTTCAGATTGAGGAAGCCAAGAAAGGCTTCTGAGATCTTGTCCAAAGAACTCTGAAGTCAACTTGAAGAAGCTCTCACTTAAATGATGAGGGCAATCTGAGTTTCACTGAGAAAGATAACGGCAGAAAATTCACCCACAGGAAATATTTAAAGTCCTTGACTTTAATAGTGAGACTCTGGGAGCAAAGCTTACTTGGAAGATGCTGGGAAAGTCAGTTCATTCTTTTGAAAACCAGTAAATCAAACGGAAGAATCAAGCAAGAGCCAAACACTTACCCTGCCTTTGCTGGATGAAGTGTACTTCAGGGTAACGAAATAAAAGTGGGGGCAAGTTCTCGTTATAGATGTGTTTTAGCTAATGAATGAAGGGGAAAAATCGAACCAGACCATTACCACTTTGCAATTCCTAATGTATCAGTGAACCAAGGCACTGGTTGGCTGCTATCACGAGATGACCAGATATGATGTGCCTCTGGATGGAAAATACATCATCAATGAAATATATTTGCTGGAAAAAAAAATCAGACTTGAATGTGATCAAATTGGAGCAAACCCCGGGAAACCTCAGCGCTGATTCCTTCAGCCCTTCCTTTGAATCAACAAAATGCAGACAGTGCTGCGTTAGGGTCACAGCCGCGTTTCTGAAAGTTGGGTAGCATGGGACCTTTTTGAAGGAAAAAGTTCTCACAGGTCCTGAGGGAGCATTGAAATTATTCTTATATCACTATAGACATACAACCATATGTGAACAGTTTACATTCATAGCTTCTATACAAGCATGAAGCCAATATATATTTACAAATCAAATACAAACAAAATGACCAAACTTATAAAACTTAAATCGACAACACTGATTCAATGTGAGGAGAGAGGTCTTGCTGAAATGAAGTTGCTGCTTGCAGAGGAACTTGGTAACTGACTGACTGCTGGGCTGGTTGGTTTTGGTTTCAGCACTCTAGGCAGTCAGATGACACAATTCTCTCCTATTTTTCTCTACAGACTCTCCAGAAGGTTCTCCTTCATGCAGTGAGATATGAATTAACTTGGCAGGAGCTCACTGTTCATGACATGGTGCCAACATGAGCAAGAAAAGCACACTAAAATGGTTATACTTAAACTGCGACTGGGATTCAGTTACATGGTGTTTGTCTAGATCAGTGGCCCTCAACCCTGGTTTCATTTTGGAACGCACATTATAATATAATTAGATTAGGACTGGCTCAGGGTGTGGCATTAGTATTTCCTAAAAGCTTTCTAGGCGATTCTAATGCGGAGCCAGTACTGGGGACTATGGATTTTGATGATCCAGAAAATGCTTATGCCGATTATTCCTTGGTGTATAATCGAAACAAAGAAAGTCAAGTTTATTCATTCTTACAGGGAATATGGCAGTAAGCCTCCAGGGGCTTGAGAAATTTTGTCCAGAGCCCGATGCCCAGAGCTAGTTGTGCAACTTTGCCAACTTAACCTCTAAGTTTCCCCTTCTCACTATAAAGGGAAACTAATAATAGCACTACCTTACAGGTATTTGAGAGAATTAGATAATAATGTATACAAAGCGTTGAGGGTAAAACTTATGAGGGGGGGTTGCCCTTAAAAAAAGGGTGTGGGCCTGTCATTCAGAGTTGTGGGTAACAGCTGACTGGCTTAGAGCCCAGATTGGCAACACAAAGAGGAGGGATGAGACTCTAGCGCAGGTTCACTCTGAGGTGACAATTCTCAGGAAGAGATGATGAAGCAAGAAAACAAAGATGAGGCCAGTGAAGCAAACAGAATTCTAGGAGCAGACATGAGCACCTGTGGACTTTGAACGGGAAGACAAACCTGCCAGTCAGGGAGGTGATGGCGGCTTTCCCAGAGAATGCCAGCTCTGGCAGTTGCTGGCAGGCAGCCACTTGCCACAAGGAACTGCACTGGACCATGCATATATTATATGTGCCGTCCAATCTCGGTCTGCTGGGAACCCGTGAAAGGAGACTCACAGAACAGGGTCTTGTGGTTACAGAGCATTAACAAATCTTCCTTCTGAATTGTTACTTCTACATTTCTGCAAAAAAGGCTCTAGTTTCCTGCCATGGAAAGGCTGCCCTGTGGAATCAGTAGATGACCTGGGGTTCTGTTTTGTACACTCATAGATTCCAGCTCCACTGTGGACGGCAGTCAGATACACAGCAGGATGTCGTAAGCCTGTGTGTGGACAAACTCGGCTACTTCCTTTTTTAATAGTATCAAAATTTTGATTTTACAGGTCTTTCAAGGGTCATAATCTTAGCAAATATATTATTTTTAAACCACACAGGGAAATCCCCAGAAGAGGCTTATCAAATAATTGGCGAATGCTTATGCTTTCCTACAGGTATGCTGTAGTAAAATAAGTCATTTTAAGTTTACCTTCACAGAGGTATTGATTACATGGAGTTTTTTCTTTTCCAGATTTATCATCATTTATTATTTTCTTTCATAGGCTTTTCCCCACAGCATGTTTTCTTTTCTTTTCTTTTCTTTTTTGAGACTAAATCTCGCTATTTTTGCATGTGGAATCACAAGCTCACGTTGCCCAGGGTACCACAGACTCAAGCAGTCCCCAGCCTCAGCTTCCCAGGTAGCTGGGATGACTGGCACGTGCCACCACACCCAGGTATTTTTTTGGGACTAGGTCTCGTTACATGCCCTCGGTGGTACTTGAACCGCGATCCCTGGCCCCAGCCACGGCTTCCTAGACTGCCGCTTACAGGCTTGCGCCACCGTGCCCGGCCCCACAGCATGTTTTCTTACATGCCTGTTGATTTTTACTTTTTACAGATTTGTTTTACAGTTATGTTTTTCATTTTGAGTTGAATGCTCAGTGCGTTGCTGCTGTGGTATTACACCTTCTAAATTTTAAGCTTAACAGAGGTCCTTAAGTGGATACAAACACTTCATAAAAACTTGTGGGGTGACAACAATGGGCCTTTAGCCTATGTAAGCTCTAAGGAGGATGAGAAAACAAAGAGTTATATTGTAACTTGCTTGGTTCTCCTAATTATTCACATATTTAACCACAGTCAGCATGTCATTGTTTTCCTCAAAGAGGCCCTCTTTCCAAAACACAATCTTCAAAATGTCTTCTTTCCCCACAGGGCTCCTTGTGTTTAGTTAACTCTTTTATTGTTCGCCAGCATTTCTTTTGTAGAGCTACATGCCATCCTAGCAGTCCCCAGCCTCAGAATAAGCCTGTATTTATGGCATATTCTGTACCACCAATAAGTCCCAAACCTCTGCTATATTAAATACAGTACAGAATTACACTTGTATGACTTCCTTCTCATGGAGGACGCCATGACACTGAAACAAAAGGCTGCAGGGCAAAATCCCCTTGACTAAGGAGCCTGGGATTTATTTCCTGGAGAACACAAAAGATATGGAGTATGGTTGGTATCCGATGACTTTTGGAAAACATTATTTTTGGAAATCAGTACAGGGGTTATTGTCAGCTACTGTTTTCATTGTCAAGGGAATTAATGGGCTTAGGAATTTAGATCAATGATTATAACGAAAGGGGTTCCCATAGCTAAGAGTATTACTTCCTTATGCCTCTCCTGAGTTTTTAGTCCAGGAGAAACCTTTTATTTTCTTTTTTCTCAGATTGCTTATTGATTTGAGAATCATTTGCATATTTTTTATTTACATAACTTTAGAGGCACACTTTATCCCTCAGTAGTGCACATGCTTTGTTCACCCTCCATCAAAGCTCCTGTACCAGTGCCTTATTGCTTTGTTTTCTTCTGGCCTCCCCCCACTCCCATTTTTCTTTAAATTAAACTAACACAATTATCACAAATTCCCAAATGCTAACTTGGATGCTAACCAGCAGGGATGTTAACTTTCCCAGGTACCTAAGTCCTACTCCAGCCTCTTTTCTTTGCATATTTTCTCTAAAAATGTGGGGTTTTGCTCCTGCTAATTTAGGAAAGTCACTTTCCTTTCTGAATACTATTTTGTACGGGATAAGGTTGTGGGCAAGTTGTCTCCCCCCTATATAATTTCCAAAGTTTCAGGATCCTGTCTTACTTGACAACAAAGGAATTTCTTTATTGTGGTTTAATGAACACTTGGTTTAATGAGCACTTGGAAATTGTCAAATTTAATGTAGTCATTAATGTAATATCCTATTTAACATATTGGTATGTTTCCAACGTTTTAATTCAACTGGCTTCTTTCAAGATTGAGAATGCTAGCACAGCACAGCTGAGGACCCTAAAAACGCTATATGTTGGATTAACAGCTGTTTTTGAACAACTGTCATGTTGTCAAGTTACAATTCTTGGCCATTAATTTTCCAAACATACAGAAAAGTGTCTAAGAGATAAAAGATCAGTAAAAATGCTTACACAAAATGATTAAATCAAAGGGTAGTTTATTAAAAAAGAATCAAAACAGCAACTCTAAGTACCAGTGTGTACATTGTACACATTTAAATGACTCACAAGAATGAAGTTTTTTCATATAGATTGAGATCACACCACCTTGTTTATCAAAAGATGTTCAAGGAGAAATCTGACTCCAAACCACATTCGAGATTACCACCTTTTAACAGATCCCATTTCAAACATGCAACAACGCCACTGGTAATAAAGCTTTGGAATGGGTGCTCATTCTATTATTTCACTACAAATAGGATAGAAAGCAAGATAAGTTGAGAATTTATTTCAAAATAGAATGGAAGCTGTCATGTCTACACCAGCACTCCTCACTCCTCTGCTGCCATTTTTATCAAGTACTCCTTGTCAATCTTGAAGAGTCTCCATCCCTCTTCACTGGACAGGTCAGAAGCTCCTCTTCTTTTGTAGAAGTTGATGGATGGTTCATTCCACTCTGCTACCAAGAAGTGCATACTGCTGCAGCGGCACTTCATGGCAACCTATTGGAAGGGAGAATAAGCAGATGTGACGTTTCACATGCTTTCTAGGACCCAATCTTGAAATACTCACTAAAATAAAGCAGTAACCTACACACTTTCACAAGCCAAAAACCAAGACATACCTGGCTTAGATTCTTCAGAATTTCTGATCCTATGCCAAAGCCTAAAAGAAAGAAAAGTACCAATTAAAAAGCCGCTTTAAAGACCTGATCCCCTGACTTCTCTTTAGAGTGGTCCCCTTGAACTCTCAACCCACCTCTGTAATCACTCATCACAAAGAAGTCCTCAAGATACAACAGTTTGCCTATCCACGGATCGTAGGTAAAATAGTACATCGCAAAACCAACAATGCTGTGTCCTGAAAAAAAAAAAAAAAAAGAGTGTCACATGAGCTATGGATGAAAATCAGTCCATACATGTTGTAGCTGCAAAATCAGAAGTCTATCCTAGGTTTTTAAAAATGGACATGCATGTGTTTTAGAAACAAGTAGCCACGGAATTGTCTCTTGACTTTTATGCTAGTGCAGTCCAGGCTGCTGATGCACGACCCTGCTGTTGTCAGAACATGGATTCACAAAAAAGCACACGTTAGAGCTGGCTGAAGCCAAGCTAACCCTGTGGAGTGGCCACTGCAATCTGCTGGATCTCACCCTCGGCAAGTGAGGACCACTTTCATTACTTGTCAGAGCGAAAACTGGTACGGTCTTAAACTAAACACATTTATTCACATCCTACCCATAGGCTGGTATGGTGGTTTGGGAATAAGGTTGACACGGCAGTTCAGAATAGTAAATATTTGTAGTCTAGACATTCTACTTCCTTAAGGTCAGAACATGAGGCCAAAAGTTTATGTTTAATTTCAGAACTTGCCTTCCAATTCGTACATTCTCAATTTGCTCTCCCCAGTTTTTAAGCCAGAAGAAGCAGAGGTACCAGGATAAAGGCCATTATGTAACACCCACATGCCTCTAAAAAGCCCCTCATTCCTTATGCGTTCCCCTCATTTCCTTTAGTTTGGGGAACAGACTTCAGAAAAAACCTTCAGCACCCACCCAAACTTCCCCTTTTCACTCTGTCTTCTGACCATTCAACTGGGACCAGCAAAATAGGGGGGGAAAAAAGCTTCTGATTCCCACATAGGGAATCTATAATTCCAAATGGAGGCAAAGGTTTCAAATTAAACTTTTGAGCCATTTAATATATTCCTTGGCAAACAGGAAGCAAGTACAATGGAATTTCTGATCTACCGTGTTTTAAGTGTGTGATAATAGGACCTTACCTCATTTATCATGATCATCTACTTTATTGTGTAAAGGATCTTTTAGTTACCTCCCCGCCCATCCATGTACACGGAAGGGCCATGTACATGGCGAAGCTAGAGACTGTAACCTGAAGATTGGGACAAATTAAAGAAAAAAATGTGATTTAACACAATTACAAAAGAGGTTACGTTAGGGTCAAACAAAAACCATTCACGAAACTGATTTACAAGCAATGACATTATCCCTAACTCTTCCGGGTGTTCGAAGCACTCTGCCACTTAAACAGCTCAAACTCTTCCGGGTCTCCACCGCACTCTGCCATTTACACAAACAGCTCTTTTAACCTGCCCTACGCTACGTGCAGCACATCTCTTTTTCCCCTCAGCTGTTTGGACACTGGCTGGCTGTTCTTTCTAGCGACCTTCTCAGCAAGTAACTTTGACCCGTGTGTCAGTGTTCTATACCACAGCCACTACGTTTTATACAACACTCAAGTCTCCGGCTTCTGGAAGAGGGCAGTTACCTTCCGGCGTCCGATGTTCCTTGGGTACTTCTGCAACCAGGCAGTGGTAGAAAGGGTGCTCTCCAAAACCATCCTCTAGCAGATCTGCAAGAAGGGGTAGCAGGGACAGTGTTGGTCTGGGTGAAGACGCCCGGCACCTGCCGCTCGTCCCCCCATCCCACCGCTGCTGGGTTACCTTTTTCTGTTAATACTACTTGCTCTTCCATGTATTCATATTTAGCCAGTTCCTGAGGCGACACACAGAAGAGAGAAGCAGAAAACGGAGTGAGGCCCGGGCCAACCCAGAGGGAACGGGGTGGGCGGGGAGGGGTGGACATTCCTTCGCAGGGTCCCGGTCGAGTCAGGGCAGCGGACAGATAAAGGGGAACCTGCCCGAGACCCGAAACTCCGGAAGACGGAGTCCCCCCCCCTCCCACTCCACTCCTCGTCCCCCCGCGCGCTCCGGGAGGGGCCCGGGTCTCCGGCTACCTTGATCAGTCGCAGGATGTCACTGCAGTCGCCAGCGGTGGCCGGGCGGATCACGAATTTAGCCATTTTCGTCTTTTGCTTTTCTTCCCTTTGCGGACCAGGCCCCTGTACTTGAACAGTAGGAGGAGGTGGTTCCTCATTCGTCTCCCGGGAGCGTCCTCTTCTCAGTCAGGCTGGCACCATGACCTAGCGAACCTCGGTGTGCAACTGGAAAGCTTCCGCAGACTCGGCAACTAGGACACTGTGAGCCTGGGGCCGCCGTGCTCAGCTTTTAGCAGGAAGAAGCCCTGCCCCCTTGCCGCACCTCGTCCAATGAGGCCGCGACCGCGCCCTCTTCCGGGCCCCGCCCCCTCTTCCGGGCGCCCGTGTGAACCGGCCAGGGCGTGGGCGAGGCGTCGCGAGACTGCCTTCTGTAGCGGCGCCCCCTAGCGGCGCCCGGCTTCATTGTCCCGAGACCCCTCCGCGCAATCTTCGCGGACCCCTTAACCTTTGCAAAAGGGCAAAGGAGTTCCCTCGACCCGGGAACGCCTGGCCGGATCCTTGCTGTTTCTCAGCCCAGCTCGGAGTGAAACTAAGAAGGCCTGCTCTTGGGTGACAGGAGGTTTTCAAAGTGTGGTCCTCGGGGGCCCTGGGAAGCTCAAGATTCTTCCAAGGAGTCTGTGTCAAAACTAATTTCATAGTAATAGTAAGACGTCATTTGCCTTTCTTACTGTTACTAGAATTTTCCAGAAGCGACCAGATGTGTAATGAAGTCATCCTTCTGATGACTAAAGGAATGTGTGCTTGTTGAATCTTGTGTTCTCTAGAATTTCCTAAGGTAAGCTCTTTGTATTCCTTAATCACCCTCCCTCCCCCTCTGCCTAATACTTGCAATTTTTAGAGTTAGCAGGTTTCTTTCATGCCTCCTTAGATTTCTTATCCTGCCTGAAATCTCTGACCTTCCTCGAGGAAAAACTTTCCCTCTGGCTGAAGTATACCTTTCATCATTTCCTTTCGTGAAGATGTGCTTTTGTAAAATTGTGTCACTTTGGCTTGTCTGAAACAGATCGCAAATCTTCAAGTTCTCCTCTGAAGAATGAACTTATATTCATTCTGCTTTTGCACATCTTGCTTTATGCACCAAGATATGTCTGTAATCAACAGTCATTCAGCATCAAAGATATGATTACATCTCTTACGTACTCTTTGATTATCAAAAACATTTCATAAATGTATTTTTTAAAACATGATTCTTAAGACATTTAAAAAACATGGAGCAATTTAGATGAATTCCCTGACCCTAGAGGCTATATATATATATGTGTGTGTGTGTGTATATATATATATATATATATACACATATATGTTTATGTATATATATATTTTTTTTTCCTGTATGTGAAATCTCAGAATAGGTCACTTAAAATGGATGTATTTGATTTCTTCAAGCCCTGGAGGGTGGAAGTTATGTCCTCTCAGTATGTTGAGGGTATTTGTCCTCTAGTTTCCATTGCTGTGGAAAGTTGGATCCTGTGCTTGGTCCATTTTCTGTTTTGTTTTCCTTTTTCAAACTTTTTTTTTTCCGCCTAACTGTGGGTTTATTATTTATTTTATTTTATTTTTTTCTTTTTCAAACTTTCAATTTTGAAATAATTACAAGTTTGCAGTATGTACGATGCCATCATTGTTCTGGTCACTCGGGCAGTGCTCTTGTGCATTCTTATGTTTTCTAGAATGTTTGAAGATAAGCGTTTGGGATTCTTCACTAATTTTTCAGTGCCCAAGAACAGAATGTTTGCCAGCAGTTGGGTTAGGGATCGCTGTTCCAGGCTTGTCCCCTGGTCACTATCCACTGGGCCAAGTACTCAAACCTTTGGGAAATACAGGGCTTTTGGACGCTCCTTCCCAGAGGCACCCTCGGGAGGTCTCTGCTTCAACTGCCCTGGCCTGCCTTCTCAGATGAGTCAAAGAAAAAGCATAAAGGGGGCGTGCGGCTTCTTCAGTCTAAAGGCAGAGTCTGGACCATCACCAGATGATGCTCTAGCATCCAGTGAGGGGTTCTCTGCCTTTGCCAGCACTCTCCTGTGTGTGAAAAGAAAGCAAAAGTAGGTTCTCTGTGGCCCTTCCCACCCTCTAGGGATTTCATGCAGAGTGAGTCACCGTGGGAGTTTGTGAAATGCCTTTCTCAAAGATGTTGGTTCTCATCTGCCTAAACTGCTGCAAGTGGTGTCTCACTGACACCGCCACGCATGAACGACCATTCACACGCCCTCTGTCCTCTGCTTCTGTCTAGCAGGCAGAAGGGCTTCGGAGACCTAGTTACAAATTTACTGATAACTGTAAATTAGACCTTCGTGACTAAGCATTAATGACAGCTATCTTGCTGAAACAAAAACAAGGCCATTTTCAATTTGGGTTTATTTTTTATTATTATTATTATTTTTTTTGAGACTAGGTCTCGCTGTTTTTGCCCGTGGAACCGCAGGCTCTCATTGCCCGGGGTACCACAGACTCAAGCAATCCCCAGCCTCAGCTTCCCAGGTAGCTGGGATGACAGGCGTGCGCCACCACGCCCAGCTATTTTTTTTGGAACTAGGTCTCGCTACGGGCCCCAGGCGGGACTCGAACCGCGATCCCTAAGCCCCGGCTGCTTCATAGGCTGAAGCTTACAAGCACGAGCCACCGTGCCCGGCCCATTATTTTTTTGAATGATTGTTTCATCACAGATGTGCCATGCATTTTCACTTTTCTTCCTGTTTACTGCTCTGATGTTTTATTTGGCGTTCATAAGAGCCTGTTGTGAAGACAGAAGGCTGAAACAAACTCAGTGTGAAGGGCGTTTGTGCTTGTGTGGAAGCTGAGAACCTTAAGAAATTTGACTTTCTTCATGGCCGTGTATCACCTTAGGCTTTTCCACTGTCATGAATAAATAGATGCAATGCATGACGACATTTCCCTCCTCTTGAGACTGGAATTACATGTAAAGTGCATAAAAAAGGGATTAATGGCCTAGTATTTGAATAACTTGTGTGGTCAATGAGTCAGTAAATCAACAGATACTTACTGAATCTTGTGCTTGGTCCTGGGGGGTTATTTATAGTCCTAGGGTGACTGGGTTTTGAAACCAGCCCTCAGGGCATACAGCTTCCTTTTAGTGATATGCATGAAGTTTACTAAAATAGGATTTAACTTTTGTGAGAAAGAATTCCTTTAACTGAGGCAGTCTGGGAGAGGGTTGGGCTGTGGGTGTTTTATATTCTTTGTCTCATTTGATCCTTGAAACTGTCTTGTGAAAGAGTTAATGTTCGCCTCATCTTTACAGCCGGAAAAGGAACCTCAGAGGGGTCACAAAGTTGTCAAAGCTAGGAAGTGGTAGACTTAGGGAAGAAGGAATTCTGTGCCAACGTGAAGTTGTCCAACCTGCCCTATTAAACTTATCAAGAGGTCATAGTTGTTTTTTTTTTTCCTCTCTATTAAAGGAACAGATTTGGAGAAATACTGAAATACGAAAAGATAATAAATAAAAATAATCTCTGTTAATGCGTTGGTTTCCTTCCAGTTTTTTCAAATGTACATATACAGCAGGGCTGATATTCAGTTGGTATAGACAGTGGATTTAAAATGGCCTCAGTTTTTTACAGTGCTTGCCTTCAAAAGGCAGGATCTATTCCTTGAATCTGGGTCAGTTTGTGACTTGTCTTTATCAATGGAATATATATTAGAATTGGAGGTGCGCAACTTCTGAGTGAGAACTCCTGCAGCACTGCTGCCGCCTTACCAAGTAGCTTGAGCTCGCCAGCCAGCCTCCTTGAGGATGAAAGGTCTCTGAGAGAGAGGGGTGGGTCCAGCTGACAGCCAGTGCCCACTGACAGATGGTGAGGACTTCCAGTTCCATCGAGCTGTCAAGTGTTCGCAACTGACCAGTAACTCTAAGACCATAAAGAACCATAGAGCTGATCCCAGCCCTGTTACAACCCTCAAGAACCATGAACCAATAACATGGTTGTTTTAAGCCGTTAAATTTTGGGGTGGTTTGTTGCATGGCAAGAGCTAACTGAGAAAGACAGAAGTCAAATGGTTTCACTAATATATGGGACATAATGAAAAAAAAGTAAATAAAAGCCATGAGGAAAAGACAAAACAAGCTAAGCACCAAACTGAAACACACAACAATGGGCAGGAGGGAAAGTGGGGAGGGGATGGGAGGGACGGGTGTGTGGGGGGTAAATCCCTGGGAATACAAAGATGTGAAAATTATATATAAATAATTTTTTTTAATTAAAAAAAAAGCTAACTGAAATCAGGTGGCCATGTTGGTTGTTTGTCTCTGGTTTCCATTCTTATTGGTTGTAGTATCCATTCTGACTTACCTGTGCTTTGTTGTACCTGTTTTGGAATATTTTAAATAGCGGGTGCGTGCACGTGTGTGAAAACAAATTGGTATCCTGTCATGTCTGTAAGTTATACGCTGTAGAAAGGTGTAGTGGCTTCTTATCGCTACAGCTGATCGACTCCCACCATCTGTGTAATTGTGTCAAGTTATTTAACCTCGTTAAGTCACCTTGTCTTACTCTGTAATGAGTAAATATTAATAATACCCTTTGTGAGGCTTAAATGAGGATCCATATAACGTACTCAATACACCATCTGGTGTAATTCTTAGCGTTATTATTGTTAACATTAGTATTTTTCCCAGGGTCGTTAAGTATATTAAGATTTAAAAAAAATTCTGGGCCTGGTGGTGCGCACCTGTAATCCCAGTTACCTGGGAGGCTGAGGCTGGGGATCACTTGAGTCCGCTGTTTCGAGACAACCCTGGGCAACATAGCGAGACCTAGTCTCTTAAAAATAAAATAAAATGAATTAAAAAAATTAATGGCTCCTTAGAGTTCCTCTATGTGCAGTTTACCATTCAGTTGTTAAAGATTTTGGTTTTGTTCAGTGATAAATAATACTTTGATCAACATCTTTTCACTCCGTTTTGGGCTGTTTACTTCCGTAGATTCCCAACCAGGGAAGCAAGTAGTTGAGCGGAGATGTCACTGTTACTCTGGAGTCAGCGAAGGACCCTAAACTCAGGTCCTCATTCCAGCAAAGTGTAGATTTGAGATGATCCTCCAGATGTGCTTACTCTCTCTTGAATTATCTAAATGTTCATAACATCTGTATTCCACAGGTTTTAATTCTAGGCATGGACTAACCCTTGGGCCTGTCTCAGAGTGTGCTTTTTTTGCTACATATGGGTGACAACCGCATTGAGAATGACCAATCAAAACAACCAATCCCAGGAAAATACCTTGATTTGGGCCAAGATTTTCTTTCTTTCTTTTTTTTTT
>PVHY01018709.1:0-28754 GCA_004024945.1 Uropsilus gracilis | reverse complement strand
AAAAAAAAAAAAAAAAAAAAAGCCACATTTAATGTAATTTTATTTCTAGGAAATATTTAGAAAAGGTTGATTAGTACAGAATGTAGATGAGTGGTCAAGGGTGCTGGGGGGAAGGGAATGGGCAGGGGTCTGGGGGATAGGAAGAGGGCATGGGTAAAGTGACTGAGGGAGGAGAATGGGTAGAGGCAGTGGGGGAAGGAGGAATGGGTAGAGGGACTGGGGGGAGGGGGAATGGGCAGTGATAACAGGTCTTTTCAGGGTGATGAAAGTGTTCTGAAATTAGAGTGGTAACAGCGACAGCGCCATCTTACTTTACCTAAGACCGTTAAGCCGTTCACCAGAAAGGGGTGCGTTTTATGGCAAATGAGTTATATCATCATATAATCGAGATGGATGGGCTCAGCAAAGCTTCTTAAGGAAAGACAACTTGCCTGAACAGTCCAAGGTGACACCTTGAAAGTGAGGAGGGTCAAACAGGCATGAGAGACAACCACTGACACGGGTGTGGGGAGCTGGGGCCTCAGGCTGACATGGAAGGACAATGAAGCAGCCAGACACGAAAGGAGGGTCTGTGGTCAGTCCCCCACGGAAGGGGTGGGGTGTAGCTCACAGCCTCAGGTCCCCAAATAGCTTCCTGGCCAGCCAAGAACCACTAAAACCCTGACTTCCCAGGGCTGAGAGCGCCTCCTCCTGACACTCACACCACCTCTCCTTTCCTGCCAGCATTGGGGGGTGGAGGAGGCTCTACAAGTAGTTCGGCCCACTCAAGCTGGCCCAGCCCAGGCCCAGAGGCAGATGGGGTGGGCTCACCATCGACCTCAGGGGGTACCTTCCAGCTCTCCTCATGTCTGCACACCCAGTGCATCACTTCTGGATAGGGGGGTCCCGTTCCCTGGTCACCGTGGTGAGTGCAAGGATGACCAGGTGGGAGGCCCAGGCCTCTGACTCGTGCCACCTCATCCTCCTACGCATCCCTGAGCCAAGAGGGGGGCCCTGTCTGAACACTACGCCTGTGGCCCGGCGGGTTCCATGTGCCCTGGGTGATGCCCTCCAACCTGCACCACAGCGGGCAGGGGCCTGCCCATCCCGGCCGCCCCAGGTACCTGGTTCTGCAGCTGGGTGGCTGTGGCTTGCTGGTCACTGTCTCGGAGGGCTAGCCTCTCCCGGAGGGCCGCCAGCTCCTCCTGCAGTCGGGCTTTCTCCTCCTGCAGCTGGGACATGGCCTCCACCATCCTATGCACCACGGGGGCCGCACGTGGGGGCCCCGACAGGCTCGAGCACCTCCCGCTGCCAAAGAGCCGCCCACCTATGTGCAAAGCAGCGGCCGGTCAGAGGGCAGCAGAGGCGCTACCCTGGTGGGAGCGAGGGGTGCCATCTGGCGGGGCGGACAAGGAGAAGGGCCAGGGGTGCAAGCGGAGGCAGGGGGAGGCAGGGGGGCAGCAGCCTGGGCTAGCTGGGGACCTAAGGGCCTGCGTTGTTGGAAGCCTGTTGGGGGGCAGCTTCCAGGGCCCAGAACTGCCTGGATCGGGGCTTAGTAACTTAGTAACTTGTGCTGAGTCCCCGCCTCGCCTCTCGAAGCACGAGCTCCAGGGCTGAAGGGGGGCGTGGCAGGCCCGCAGGGAATCACAGCTGAGGAAGACCTTCTGGCAACAGCTGAGCGGTCTGAGTTCCCTTCCCAGAAAACGCTATTCTTGGGGAATATGGTTTCTTTAAACCCCAACACTCTCAAGAGCACAGGAGCGAGATGGAGCTCCCCAGCCTGCCCGCGCCCTCTGCAGGGAGCGATCACCTGCACCGGGAGAGGGAACAAGGGGAGGGTGTGCGTGTGCAAGGGACAGACAGACCGGGACACGGAGACAGACGCGCACACGGGCAGGAGCGCAGCCAGGCCCGCCAGGGGACCTGCACCAGGCAGGACTGAGCAGGCAGAGAGCACAGACGAGGGAGCCATAAATACCAGGGTGGGCAGGGCCTCAGGCTGAATCCTCCTCCTCCCAGGGCTTCCACTGTCCTGTCACCCGGAGCAGGAGAGAGACAGACAGGTGGACAGATGGACAAAGATACAGACTCAAGGCCTGTGACCGACTCATGGGGCCAGGAGGCTTGTCTCACTGCTTCGGGGGCACCGGGAAGGGATGGGGTCTCAGAAAGAGCTGGAAAGGACAGGACAGGGGCATGGGAGAGTGGGGAGCAACAGAAGGTGCCAGGGAGGGAACTTCTCTCCGCCCCTCAGGCAGCCGATTCTGGTTCTGGCTCAAGCCAGAGAGGCACCACCAGGAGTCTGAAATGGAAGCCTGTGGAGCTGCCTCTGATAGCTGCTAGCCAGCTCGCTCCCTGGGGGGCATCTGGGCTCCCCCACACGGAGCAAAGCCCTGTGCAGACAGACTGGGGGCGCCCCTATTCTGTGAAGGAAGCCACTTGCGCCTGAAGTCACACACCCGGCAGGCAGCTTCTAGCCACCAGAAGGCAGCTGGTATCTGAGACAGCAGGAAACCTAGGGGAGTGGCTGGGCTGGGCTGGGCTGGCTGGGAGCAGGAGAGAGCCATGGGCCCAGCTACTGTCTTCAGCACTGTCTCCAGAAAGGGAAGTGGCGAGAAGCTCCAACTTGCACTCCGGGGACAGCAGGTCAGCACCCACGGGCTGGCCAGCCTTTCCTTTCTTCCCACCCCCTTGGGACGTTCAGCTCCAGCCCCTCAGCCAGCTGAGCAGAAGCTGTTGCTGGTTGGCAAGTCACATGGCCCTGGACCCTGCACCTGACACTGCGGGCAGGAACACGGATGGCCAAGCTGCTCTCGCTCCAGGGAGAGCAAGGTCAGATGGAAGTTTCCAGGCCTGCACCAGGGCTGCTGTGACCCTCCCAGCCCTCAGGCCTCCGGGGGTGGCCCTGCGATGGCCAGGCATGCTCTGCACTCCGTGGCCAGGAGCTGGGTCTCCCACAGAAGAGTCACGCGGCAGGGTTGCCCTCTGGGTCTTTGGGAAACGGCACAAAGGTCCTTGTTCAGAGACGCGGCCTCTGGAAAGAAGCCTGGAGCCCAGGAGGGAGTCATAGGTGTGCATATCACCTGCCTGGCCACGGGGCTGAAATGAGACCAGGGGACACTTCCTTCCTCGGGACCTCGCACATATTACTGGAGGTCCTGAGAGGCCCTGAGTCTATTCCCTGGAGGCCCTCCTGCCTGCAGCACAGTGCCTGGGCAGGGCATGGGGCTAGAGAGTCCTCACTGGGAGAGAGAAGGGCTTGAAGTTGCTATGGGAACTCAGAGGAGAGGGGACCCCAAAAGGATACTGGGGCGAGGGACTGAGAGGCCCTCCATCAAGCAGGCTGCATGCCTCCTTAGGTCAGGTTTTGGGGCAAGCCTCAGAGACCTGCCGAAGCACTGACCCTTGTGGATACTCGGTCTCAGGGAAACGAGCACTGGTCCCACCAACAGGCATCAGCCTCTCTTGATTTTCTTTCTCTTAGCAAACGAGGAGCACTCACCTGCTTGACTGGATAATGCTCCCTTCCCAAAACTGACCCTAACAGGTCACGGGCCAGACCCTAACACCTGCGGGGAAGGGACACTAACGCAGGGAAGGGAGCGGCTCCTTCTCACCACAGGGCAAGTTCAGACCCATATCTCAACGCTGCAGAGAAAACTGATTCCGATTCCCTTTCCCCCACATACTCCGGGTTATTTGAGGATGTTCTGGCCCAGTTACCACTGGACTCAGGCATCCCACTGGGAGACCCCACAAAGGGAGCCTGTGGAATCTTCTAGAATTAGTCAGTCTTGACAGAGAAGAGTGGAGCCACCAGCTCTCTTTCCCTGGCAGGAAGGCATCAGAATGAAGCCCTGTTCTAGAACCCTGGACCCCAGGGGCCTGAGAGGAGAGGGTTAGTCTGCATGCAGTGGCTTCTTTGAGGCTACCACCCTGGCCTGCTTTTGATAGGCGCTGAGGAAAAGACAGAAAGAGGAAACATTCCGCCTCTGGCCAAAAGCCTCGCATCACTGGGTAGAGCCCCAGATGCACTGGGAGGGGGGTGTCCCTGGAGTAGGGACAGGCAGGCTGCGGGCTGAGTTCCTTCTCCAGGTTGCCAGGGTTTGGCTGGGCCAGCTCCCACAGAAGAGGACAGTGGCGAGGTCTCCCCTCCAGCAGCTGCTTTGGCCAGGACTGTCCCAGGTCAGCGGGCAGCCCTCCTTTACCTGTTTTCTCTACATTCATGGAGCCACCAGCTTCCTGGGCCTCCCGGTCCCGCCTGGGGGCCGGCGCCTGTCTCTTCACGGGCTTCTCTTCCTTCTTCCCCTGACTCTTGTTCTCGCACCCCTTGTCCTGTAGGGCCTGCTGCCAAGACACAACCAGAATCCTCACGTGAAGGGGACCGCCACGGGGAGGGGGGAGCCTTGGGCCTGGGGATGGTGCACTCCTGGTGCTGGTCAGGACCTGGGGCCCAGAGGGCCTGTCCTCCACTGTGTGGCTGGGTCAGGACGTTAAGGCCCTGATTCTAGAAGAACACGTGTGTAGGTCTCACGTGAGGCGCTGGCAGTGAGTTACCCCGGCCACCATCAGCAGCCAGCCCCCTGCCCCCCATGGAGAAGGCTCTGGGCACTCAGAAGTCCTCAGATGGGCTTGCTCGCTCAGCCATCCCTGTGGGCTCCTTAGGGCATGAGTCATGCCCTGCTCACTTCAGCCCACAGGCCCACCAGTCACAGGCCTGTCCAGCTCCGCCGAGCACAAGGCCATCTCAGGGCACCTCCCCTTGATGTCAGTTATGCTTCCCCCCCCCCCCCCCCCGACGTCATTGTGACAACCAAGGGTGATGCACACAGGGCCAATGGAGCAGAGGAAGGCCACAGCTACCTAGGGACCATGGGTCCCAGGTCGAGGGAAAAGTGGAGCAAAGAAAGCTGGGGTGGGGAGAGCAGTGGGCAGGCAAGGGAAGAAGTGGAGGAAGGGGAGAAGCAGAGCATTTTATCCAGAAAAATTCACCTGCAGCTCAAACAAAAAGATGACCCGGGCAGGCAGAACAGCGTGCAAATTGCAGTGCTGCTGGGGAATAGAAACAACATTGTTCTGCATCAGGAAAAAAAAATCAGCAGAAATTCACAGACAGTGGTTCTGCCTGGAGGGTCAGGCTGGTGGCATGGCTGAGAGAAACGTGCATCATTTAAACCGCTTATGGCCTCAAAAGAGACTTCACCCAGAGAATGTGGGGAGAAGGGAGAGGAGCCTTTTCTTCCATGTCACTTTGAACCTGTGGCGCTGACATGCTTAACCTCACACACATCTCCAGGGTTCTGTTTTGTCTTTTTGTTTTGTTTTGTTTTGTTTTTTTGAGACTAGGTCCCGCTATTTTCGCCTGTGGAACTGCAGGCTTTCGTTGCCCGGGGTACCACAGACTCAAGCAATCCCCAGCCTCAGCTTCCCAGGTAGCTGGGATTACAGGCGTGCGCCATCACGCCCAGCTATTTTTTGGAACTAGGTCTCGCTACGTGCCCCAGGCGGGACGATCCCTAGCCCCTGCTGTTTCATAGGCTGAAGCTTACAGGTACGAGCCACCGTGCCCGGCTTTGTTTTGTCTTTTAACATCAACAGAAGCTATTTAGGAAGAGAGATAACCGGCTAGTCTGTGTCTGTGCTTGCTGGAGTCAAACAAACAGACAAATACCATGATTTTTGTCAGAAAGGCCTGGGCTTTGCCTCACAGAACTGCAGGATGGTGGGCAAGTCACTTCCCTTCCTGAAGTTTCATTTTCCTCCTTCTCAAAATAGAAACAATAATAACCACCTCCTTGGGGTTATTATTGGGGCGCTGGCTTAAAAAGCAAGAGCCCCCTCCCTAGCCAGTAGCCAGTCGTGACTTCGTACTCCTATAATCTCTCTCTTTTTTAACCTTTATCATCAAAAAGGCAATAAACAGAACTGAAAAGGAGAGGAGGGTGTTGTCAGCAGGCTGGTGAATTCACCAACCCCTCCTTCCCATGGGCGAACCTGCTTCCAACTGAGAAGGGAGAGCGGTGAGCACATCTCTGAATGAAGACATTTTCCCGCCGACTTAGTTTTGTCCCGGCCTTTGCACCAACTGTCACACCATCACAAGCAGACTTGTCGGTGGTGGCGGCCTCAGCAGCAGCTGGAAGTTTCCATTTGCTGGACCAGAGCAAAGGTTACACTATTTCTGGCCTGCTGGCCAAGCCACAGGAAGGCCAGATAGGGCCCTGGGAGGTGGGGGGGGGGGGATTTCTAGGGCGTCTCTGTAGGAAGTCTCTCTTTTTTTTTTTAAAGTGCTAAAGAGCTGGGGGGAGGGGAGTGTCATGTGTCACTAAGCCTACTGGGTCACCTCACGGTGTCTGGGTCCCTATTTCGGGCCCCTATCCCGGGCTTCCAGGAGCCTATCGACACTGTGGGCTAAAAGGGCCCAGAAGAACATGCCATGGAGACTGCTGGCAGGAACTTCTCAGAGATCCTCTCAGCAGATCTGCTGACCCCAGGATTCAGCTGTAACCACAACCCAGCAGCCCATAATCAAAAGCCACCAGCACGGCCACCGCCCAGCTGGAAGCGGCTGGTCTCTGACCACCTCCCGATTTAACTGCCAATGAATGACTCGAGTCAGGGGAAACTGGGTTCCGGTTCCTTTAACTGTTCCTGCCCCGACTGCACCTCACAGAGGGAAGAAGGGATGTTTGAGTCAGTTTTCGGAGGAACCACAGCAGGAGCACGAGGAAACTTGAAGCCCAAGACTGTCCCTGAAGCATCATCAAACACCGGACCCGGATTCAGATCAGGGCCTGTGGCCACATGCCACACAGCCTCCAAAGGCTGTCCATCCTGCACTCCATGTGCACCTGGCTCTCCAGGATGGCCCCTCTCCTGTACCATACTTCTCGGAGGGGGGGAGGGGAAGGCCCTTGGCAACACCCCAGGTCCCTTCACCCTCTGCCAGTGTCCGTGGGCCCTGGCTGGTTTACATTCACATATCTGTGATCTGGCACTTTTGTTGGGTTGTCCAGGCCATTTCTCTTTCTCCCTGGGTGCCGGCACAACCCTGGGCAAGGTAGGCACTTTGTAAATACCTGCTTACACATGAAATGCATTCATTTCAAAGCACAGGGGTTACTCAGCTATGCTAACCCTCTCCCAGTTATCAAGGAGGTATACATGGTATAATGAAAGCTCTTGGCTTCATTTACTTTCATCAAAATGAAAACTAAAAGTGCTGAGGCTATACTGTCCTGAAGTTACTCAAAATTATAGCTCTGTGAATGCACAGGTATTTGTTTACAGAACTCACTGCACGTCAGAAATATAGAGGTTTGGTTAGATAATTTACAGTAAATCCTGACATAGAATATTATTATGCAGCAGGTTTTTTTTTTTTTTCCTTTTTTTTTTCTCACTATGTTGCCTGGGGTAGTCCCAAACCCATGGACTCAAGTGATCCCTAGCCTCAGCCTCCCAGGTAGTTGGGATTATAGGCGCCTGCCACCATGCCTGGCTGCTTCTTCGAGAACCAGGTCTCACTCTGTTGCCCGGGGTAGTCTTGAACCCATGAACTCAAGTGATTCCTAGCCTCTGCCTCCCAAGTAGCTCGGACTACAGGTGCGCACCAATGCGCCGGCTCTGTTATGCAGCAGTTTAAAAGGATGCAGTCCTTTTCTAAATACTGGAATGCATGAAGAAATAACCAAGAATTACTATTGAGGGAAAGAGCACAGCATAGTAGGCAAAAATTAAACATTGTGTGGATATAATTAAGTAGTTATACAGGAAAGAGAAACACTGAACTCTTAATAGTAGATTTCTCATAGAAACAGGACTAGAGCAAAAGTTTCATCTCTAAATAGAGCCTCTCTGTCATATGTGAATTCTTTATACCACATGTTATAAAACTGGTCATCTTTAGTAGTTAAGATCCCAGTTCACCGTGCGACCAGTCGCAAGTTATTCAACCTCTCTGAGTCTCCAAGATTTCATCCATAAAACTCAGCTAAAACAGTAGCTAGGTCTTGAGATTGCTATGAGGATGATGAGATGTGAGATGTATAATACATGCATAGTGGCTAGAACAAAATCAGTGTTTGATAAATAGCAGCTACTGATACAGCTGACATTATACATTATTTTCTACAAATACATACACAAAAATATGTACAGCTTGTCACTAGGTGACTTTCAAAGAACCATCTTGGCAAAGCCCTCTGTCTAGCTTTGGACTCTCACAGAAAACCCTATTAAAATGATGAAAGCATTGTCCCATCAACTAATATGCCCGAGAGGAACAAGCAGCTCCCCTAAAACCTGCTTGTCTTCCTAGAGCTTCTCAGTGCGGGTTCCCCATTTCCCACTTTAACACCTCAGCCAGGGAGTGGCTAAAAAGCCTCTGTCATCTCCTGGGAGATTTCCCTTGAGATAACTTAATAAAGCAAATTGCCCCATCCTTGAGAGCACATGGGGTGGATGTAGCAATTTGCTCTAGGAGCTTAGCAGAAAGGTACAAGGCAGGTCCCCAGGTGTTTCCTTCCCCTAAGGAGTCTCAGGACCTAGCTGGTGGGGTTCAGAGGCCATGGCACGCCCCACCGGGCTCCACCCCCGCTGTTCCTGAACACCTCAGTGCTTACCTGCACGGTCAGGTAGAGTCTATGGGGGCTCCCAGAACCAGCCCAGTCCACGCTGAGGGCTCGGCACTGAGCCAGGGCTGGGCGAGCTGCACTTCGGGCACCAGAGTCCTCGTCACCGCCGGCCAGAGTATCTTTTCCACGCCCTGCCCAGGACAGAGAAGATGGTGAGATCCTCTGACTAGACCTCGGCCAACCTTGACTTTGAGACTCTCACATCCAGAAGGCCTGGCACCCACCAGGGGCTGTGTTCCTTTCTTACCAAAAGCCACCCCAAGACTCTCTTCAGAAGGGTCCCCAAGACCCTGCTGGGGGTCTCCCCTCTCTCTACAGTGGCTCTTGAGCCTGCTCATGAGCACCCCCTTCAGACAGCAGCAGAAAGAAAGTCACATCAACCTGCCTGTGCTCCTCCTCAGGGTGCACCAGGGGCCCTGGCTCCATTACCCAGGCTGCCTCTAGGGGGCAATTTCTCTCCGGGCTTCGGACAGACCCCAGGAGCGATCTCCAGAAGCTCACTCAGGACAGGCAGCACTATTCCCCTCGTGCCACCAACACACTACCTCCCTCACCAGAAGAGGTGAGGGCTGATTGTGACCTCACCCATCCCCAACCATCCCACCTCAAGTTCCTCACCAAGCCTGTGGGACTGGGATACGAGAGGGGGCTGATAGGATGGGAGAGGGGGCTCACCTCACAGGGGCAGGCTGCAGAGCCACTATCAAGAGAGTACTAGCTGGGCACAGTGGTGTGTGCCTTTAAGCGCAGCCTAGAGTGCGGCTGAGACTAGGAATCGCTTGAGTTTGCGGGTTTGAGACCCGCCTGGGGCAAAAGAGAGACCTAGTCTCAAAAAATAGTTGGGCGTGGTGGCATGCGCCTCTAATCCCAGCTACCTGGGAGGCTGAGGCTGGGGATTGCTTGAGTCCGTGGTACCCCGGGCAACATGAGTCAGTGCTTCCCTGGGCAAAATAGCAAGACCTAGTCTCAAAAAAAAAAAAAAAAAAAGAGTACTAATCCCCTGAGTGCCAGCCACGGGCCAAGTCTTAAAGCCCTTGTTATTCTCAGTTTCCTTATCCATAAAATGGGGATAAAGAACCAACTTCATAGTCTTGTGGTGAGGATGAAATGGGATGTACACATAAACTGCTCACAGTGGCAGGCACACAGGAAGTGGTCACAAATACAGACCACAATTGCCCATCAGCACCTCACTCACCCCTGAGAGGTGGAGACGGAGGCCCAGGGAGATAATAAGGTGCCCAGGGTTTTACAGTGCCGAATTCTAATCCTGTGTGTTAACACACCCTCCACTCACCTATTCCTCTCACATGGCAGTAAGAGTGGGGCAAGTAAGCTGGCTGAAACCCTCTTCACTGACAGGCACTGCTTAGCATTGCAGAGCATGTCATTTGACTTGTAAGTTTTTTAAGTGGATAAAAGTCGATATGGTCAGATAATCCTCATACTACTCATTTAGTAGAACAAGCACACACACAGGCACACACATACACTCCCCAAGAAAAGTTTACGGGTGGTTTTCCTTTTCTCTTTTTATGCCTCCCTACACGATTTCTCTGGCTTTTAGTTTTCCAAGGGAACATGCTTTGGGGTTTTTTGTTCTTTGGTTTTGTTTTGTTTTGTTTTTTTGCCAGAAAAGCATTCACGTGACATCGGCTATCCTTAGGAGAACCTAAGGATGTTGGGGAGGGAACCTCTTCCAGACAACTGGGGCTACCTGAACCCAAAGACCAAGCTTTTCTGGGAGCCCCTCCCTTCAGGATCATAGCAAACCTTGTCTCCTGCAGACCCTGGAGGATGTCACTTGGTTGAGACACAGATGTGGGAGGACTGGACAGTCCTCTCCTGTCCTTCCTGGCCTCAGTTCCCCCTTCTGTATATCAGCCACTTACACCCCATGGCAGGGAGACAGACTGGTAATTCAAGCCTCTTTCCTTGTCACTCAGGAGGGACAGACAGCCACCCCCTGAAGTCACCTTACCTAGAGACCCCTCTCTTCCCACACTTCAGGACCACCAGCCTTAGCGGAGCCTGTGATAGGGTCAAGGGCTGCTCCCCAGCCGGACCAGCCAGCTCCCACCGGGAATCAGAGCCGCCGCTCACTTCTTGACGCTGGAGGCACCAGGGGACATGACCCAGAAAGGAGAGCTGGTGTTGACAGCTCCCCCAGGGGGCCGCAGGGGCCCAGATGTGGGCTCCTTCACCACCCACCTGCTGGCAGACCCCTAGAGAAGCCGCCCTGGATGGCATCTAAGCCCCTGGCGCGTGGCACCAAACCCGGCGGGGCCACACGCCCGGCAGTCTTGGTCCTCTCCCCTCGCCATCCGCCGGCAGCCGGGGCGGGATCAAATGTCAGCGCCGCGCGGGGCGCCAGCCGCAGCCGCTTCACCTACCTTGTTTACCGGCCGCGGGCAGAAGCGGGAGCGAGAGCAGGGGCGCTCGGCCACGGGCCAAGGGCCGGGGTCGCCGGCCCCGCGGACCTGCCAGGCCGCGGGCCAGAGGGCGCGCGCTCGCGGCGACTCGCGGCGGCCACCTGCCCTGCTCCAGCCACCACCACGCTCCAGCTGAACGCGGCGTCCGAGTCTTGTCTTTACAGACGACCCGGGCGGGAGCGCCCGGGCGAGATTGACGCCCTGACTCCACGCCCGCTCGCCGCGGGCTGCCGGGCACCCTGTAATTACCTGACAGCTCTGACTGAGCCTACGAACTTGCGAGAAACCCCGGTCTCATCTCTGGTATCTGGAGGAAGGAAGGGAAATAAAGAGGCATTTTAAAAATGCGGACTCACCAGTTCTCAACCTCCCCGGGCCGGTGTGTGGGAAAGGGCGGGCGGCCCGGTCCGCTGGGGCGGGGCGAGCCATCCCCGGCTCGGGCGGCCCGGCCCGGCCCACTCTCCACAGGCCGCGCAGCGAGGGCGTGGCTCCCAGGTTCCACGTCCTGCGAGACGGGACCATGGCCCGGGGCTCAGCAGCTTCCTCTGGGCGCCGGGCAGCCTACAGAGAGAACAAGGGGGGGGAGAGATTGAAGAACGCTGACCGGCACCCCAGGGCAGTGGGAGCCGCCTTCTGGAATGGTCTACAGAATGGGGTCACCTGTGACCCAGAGCAGCAGTCCCCACTCCAAAGACCCCAGGGCTCCCCGATGGTTCGGCCCCTGTCACCATTTCTCGCTGTTTGTTTCCAAGGTAGGAGGCTCAGAGCCGGCCAGGAGCTGCTTGGGGTGTCTGCAACAAGTGGTGGCAACCCCACTTCTCAGCCCCTCTGCAGGAACCTGGCAGTGGGATGACCGCCCAGCCCCAGGGAGAGGGAGGGTGAGTCCTTATCCGATCCTTTCCCCCTGACACAGAGACTGGCTTTCTGATTGCACACGCCCAAGTGCCTAACCCTGAGGCGCAGGCTCCTCTGTCAACCCTGAGGCTCAGGCTCCTCTGCCTCGGAGCTGTCAGTCAGTAGCTCTGGATGTAACATTTCACTGAGGAGGGGCTCAGACCATACCAGTGACAGGTTAGGCCTATATATAGCAAATTCTTTCAAAGTGAGCTCATCCAGGGGTTCAACTAGCCTTCACCCTGTGCCTACAACTTGGAAAGCCCCCTGCTGGGTGCAGAGATACAAGGATTCATTCATTCTTCATTGACTAATTATTTATCAAGTGCTGCTTTGTGCCAGGCACCTGCCAGGGGGCCTCTTTGATCAGGTGAGGCGTGACCTGAAAGCTCCCAGTCAGGAGGGAGGCAAACACTTCAACAAGCCTTCACAACCAGCACAGGATGCAGGGAGCTCCAGGTGTGTGGGAGAATGGGGGGGAGGGGGGGAGGAAACGGGACACACTGATCTGGATGGAAAGTCCCTTCTGAACTGAGCAAATGAGCAGAACAGACTTCAAGCGCTCACTTCCCAAGTGCTTATTGAGCACATACTGTGTGCAGAGCAGCCTTCAGGGCACTGAAGGAGGTCAAACGATGGCCCCAACCCTGGGCAGCGATGCCATTTACAGAGTCCACTCAGAGATGCAATGTGGAGAATGTGTTCGGTGTAGAGTGGCATTGGAGGCACCCAACTTCCCGGTGCGGCTGCCTGAACTGTAGCCCGCTTCCCACACGCCTCCTCGGCTTTCACAGCACTGACCGCTCTAGACCTTTCGTCTGTTTGTAGTGTCCCCCTCCCCAACACGCTGATGGCCCAGGGTGGGACCCATGCTATGTTCGTCTTTGCAGCCCCCCAGAACCCAGGCAGAGCTGCAGCCACAGCCACCGCCAGTCTAACACTCTGCCATGCCTGTCACTGTCCCAAGTGAAAGTTCACACAGCTTGGACTGAAGCTTGAAGAGAGAGTGGGGCTGGAGGCGGGACTCAGTTAGAGGGCTAAAGTTCACTGATGCCGTAGGTGAGGGTGCAATCACCAAAGGTTGGGCAAGGCGAGAGATGACCTGGGAGCACTTACTCCTGGTGGGAAGGGAGGCTGGGGCAGGAATGCCAAGCAAGTGCAGAGTCCTCAGAGTGAGAGGAAGGGAGGAGAGGATGGTCAGTTCCCAGTAAACCCAAGCACAGAGGTCACACCGGAAGGAAGTCCAGCGGGCACTTAAGAGGGTAGATCACAGACCTAGGGAGGACCCAGAGGAAGGCAGGGCTGGAGGAAGCCAGCCACTTCCTCCTCTTTGGGGAATCCTGGTTAGGATGGAAAGGAGAGAACTTAGAATAGCAAAAGCCCTGAGCATGCTGTGTGGGCAGTGAGGCAAAAATGGCTGAAACATCAAGAGACAGAAGGAAGAGAGAGCGGCCCAAAGATCCGGTGCCCAGTGACCTGGAAGAATGCCAGGCTCCCGGCTGGGGAGTCTAGTTTCTGCCTCCCTTGTCTCTGGAAGACAACTTGGAGGAGGAGGCTCCTGAAAGGCATAAGGGCAGGTGGTGGTCAGAGAATAATCCAAACACGTGGGCTGGCTGCACTGAAGAGATGGAGATGGACCACTGTGGAGTAGGGAAGCAAGGGGAGCAGTCAAAGTCCTCTTGTTCAGGCTACTTGGCACAGAGCTGGGCATACAACCCGTCCTAGGAGCTACTGCCCAGCAGGCGAGGAGGAACTGGTCTGCCAAGCTGTGTGAAGGTAAGATGGCACAGGCACTAAAGGCTGGCTCCATGGTGGAGGAGAAAGACTTGGAGGAGATTAAGTCTAAAAGACAGGGACAGGAGGAGACAGCGTTTTCTGCCTTTCAGGAAGGGAAGTCCGGGAGGCAGCCAGAAAGATATCAAGAAGAGGAAGGGTGTGTACAAGATCCTGAAGAGGACAAGCAGCTGAATTTAGCCAAAGTTGGGGGGAAGGGGAGGATGCAGTGGAGGGGGGGGAGGTGTGAAAGCCAAAAGTATCAAGGACGCTCAAATAAGTCCAAGGTGGGACTTCCACCACCTAGGACTCCTGGGGAGAGGGCAAAGGGGACATCCAAGAGGAATGGTTCTATCAAAAGCTAGTTCAGAAACTGCTGAAGGCTCCAGGGGTACAATCGGTTAGCGCAGTCCTTATCCAGCAGAAACTGCTGTGCCACTACTACTTGCTGTGGGGCCTTGGAGGAATTACTTTGCCTCTCTGTGCCTCTTTATCTCCATCTGTAAAATGGGAGGAATGCTACTTAGAGCCTTGGTCTAAGAATTAGACAATGTAAATATAATATTCAGAGCAATCCTGGCACACACAGAGAATGCAAACATTTTTATTTTTCAGTGACCTTCCTCCAGTGGTCGGGGAATGCAGAGGGGCTGGTGAGGAGAGAGGTGTGGTGCCATTCTGGGTTTATGCCAGGGCAATAGACCTGCAGCCCTTTCCCCCCAGGACCCAGGATATTATGGCGACTGGGGGACAGACTTGAGAACTGCCCAGAGAATGTGCCTGGGGAGGGCTCAGTCTCCTTGGAGAGCAGGCAGGGGTCAGGGCGGTTGGACCAGGACCTCCCCTGCGGATAGTCACGCATTCTGGGTTTTCCAAAGCAACCTCCTTGGGACCCGTAAGGACCACCAAACTCCTCACCCTGTATCCCTAAAATCCTCATGCAAATACAGGGCCCCGTTCTGAGTCTGCAATCCTGGAAATGCCTCCCCTGGCGAAGGAGATGGCTACTTTATCAAGGGCACAGGAACAGTCCCGGAGAAGAGGTGTTGCCCAGGCTGGGGTGGGAGGAAAACCAGAAAAGGTGGAAGGCCACAACCCCCACACTCTGAGACAGATGTGTGGGGGCTTGGGGAAGGTAACAAATGGTATTGGAGCATTTAAATATGCTCCTCTCTAGAGTCTCCCTGGGCGAGGCCCCTCCCTGCACCAGAGTTCTGCTCTAACTCACAGCAGGGGGGCGGAAGGAGGTGGCTTCTGGAGCCCCTCCCAGCTGGGGCCCCCTCCCCATCCCCTAGGCTGCAGCTGTCAAAGGCTCATTTCCCCACTGCCCAGAAGGGCACAGGCCCGGGCCTTCCTCCCCAACCTCTGTGCTGGCTCACCTCACTCCTGGCCCCTCGAGGTGGAAAGCCAGGGGAGGTAGGTGACAGGAGAGCCCCTAACTGCAGCCTTCCCGGGAGCTCCGCAGAGGGGATCCCTGCAAGGAGATGGGGTGGCGCTGACTGGCACACGGTTGAGCTCTCCGGTAGGATTCGACCCTCCTGGGCCAAAGAAATCAAACAGGGGAACCCAGGGCTGATTCCACCCCGGGGGACGTGCTGCCCGCCCCCATGCCCTGCTCCGGGAAAGGTTCTAGGTTCCCACCGTCCGGATGGCGCACGGGGGACCTTGCGGCGCAGGGTTGGGTCTTGGGAGCCCGGCCTCCCCGCACCCCTTCAGCGGGTCGGGGCAAGGGGGTCCCGCGGACAGCTGCGGCCAGACGCGGCGCCCCATACCGCAGGGCGGGCGCTCCCCAGCACCCAGCTCACTCAGGCCCGCCCGGGTCCCCGACTCACCGGCCTGGCTAAGGCAGGATCCCGGCGTCGCCGCAGCGCCCGGGGCTCGGCCCGGCCCGGCCCGCCGGCGGGAGGCAGCTCCACGCCGCCGCCTCCTCCTCGGCCCGCCCCGCTCCCCCTCCCGCACACTTTCCACAGGAAATGATTAACTCGGGCCGCGGCGCGTTCCCATGGTAACCGCTCGACTGGAGTGGGGGGCGGTGGCGCGCGCCTGTGCGTGCGCGCGGTTGCACACTCACGCGCACTCACACCCACCACACGCAGGGCCGCCCACACTGTAGCCGCCCATGCTCTGCCTGCCCACTTGACCTCCTGGCCTCCGGCGCCTTGCACACGTCGGTGCACATGCGTGCACTCCCCGCCGGTGCACACGCGTCGCCGTGCGTGCCCGTGCTATGTACAGGCTCCACAGCAGTGCACACACCTCTCATACATGCTTGCTTGCACACACACTTTCAGGTCACACAAGCACATTCTCTGTCCTCACACACATGCCCATACTCGTTGTACACACGCCTTTACACTTACACATTCAACCTACACACCCCCAAACTGGACAAACTTCCACCCGTTCTGGCTAGTCCTGGCATATTCTTTTCCCATGGGTCCCTCACATGCCTCCACAATTCCTGGTCCCCACTCTTGCACATACCCCACCTGGCATCACTCACATTACTGCCCAGCACAGGTGCTTTCCCCCTGCTTCCCCGCACACGCTTGGCATAGTGTTCAGCATGCAGGACACTTCCACTCTCTCATACACATGTCCTCATGTGCTGTGACACAGCCCCTCCCATCTGGGAGCCACGTTCCTTGGGGCCCTAACACACTTTCCCACTGCTTGAATGTTGGTTAGCGCACACATGCGCTTTCACACCTGTGCTCTGGCAGCTACACACAGGTTAGGCTGCCTTTCCAACCACTGCACCTCCTCCAGCCCCCAGCAAGTTTACATCTGCCAGGGCAGGAAAGCTGCCTGAGTGCCTTTTTTTTTTTTTTTTTTTTGGAAACTAGGTATCACCATGTTGCCCGGGGTACCGCGGACTCAAGTGATCCCCAGCTGCAGCCTCCCAGGTAGCTGGGATTACAGGTGCCCACCACACCACCCGGCTGCTTTGTCAAGACCAGATCTTGCTATGTTGCACAGGGTAGTCTCGAACCAGCAAACTCAAGCAATCCCAAGCCTCTTACCTCCCAGTGCTTGGACAACAGGCGCACGCCACCACACCCGGCTTGCCTGGATGTTTTTATGGTAAAATATTCATGCAAGTGCCAGTGCAAACACATCCAGAGGGCAGTGACCCCCCAGCAGCAGCAGCTGCCGATCTAGCCTCTCAAGGCTCCCCTCACAGCAGAGGCCGGGGGAGGCCAAGGAACTGGCCAGCCAAGGAGGGACAGCTGACCCGAGGAGCCACTCTGTTCTTTGTCTCCCAAACAGAGGCAGCATTTTACTCCCCAGTCAGCAACAACAGTCCCCCTCCGGGGCGCGGAAGGAGAAGAAAGAAGCTCAGAAGCCAGTCCAGTGGAGGCTGGCAGATCGGCAGATAATCCTAGGAGGGTGGGCACTTGGCCCCTTCCTGCTTGGCTGGCGATGGCCCAGGAGGAGTAAGAGGGCACCAGAGGGACCCTGCAGCACCAGGACAGCTCTGTCCCCCATCTTGGGCTGACCGTCAAGAGTCTTAACCAGAGCCAGAGCAGGTCCCGGGCCTCAGAGGATCTAGCTGCCAGACAGGGCCAGCCCTGGTCCCCCTGCTGGAGGGGCTGGTGGAGCCTGCTTTCTGACTGCCATGCCCTGTGAAGGCCCTGGGGCCTAGAGAATAAATGCCACGCTCCTGGAATGGTTCCCTGGAGAGTCCCGAGACTGCCAGCTAAGAAGCGGATCACCCCTCCCCCACCACCTGCCCCTCCAATGGGAGGGAAGGCCATCATTTGAGATTTGCCTACTCTGAACCCCCTGCCTGCTCTCCCAACAGAGGATGGAGGGTCTGCAAGTCTGGGTGAGGGTGAAATGCCTCTAGATTCCTGACCAAGTCTCTCCCTGCTATTTGGTTGAAGGGTGGCATGTGTCTGTTTTTAAGTCCTGGCGTAACACCAGAAGCCTTGTCTTATTTGCACGCTGGTACTTTGACATTCACTGCAGGTTCCTTCCGGCAAAACCAAAGCCAGACTTCTAAAATAATAATAACATTTATTGTTCTTTTATTCGGATTACAAAAATAATAGCTGTTCATTGTAACCATAACCCTACCCACTAGAGATAAAAGCTGCCAACATCTTAGTGCAGTCTTTTTTTCCCCTCTATGCACATGAAAGCTACCATTTATTCAAGCTAACACCATGCCAGGCACTGCACTAAGCCCTTTATAAACAGTTTCCTATTTAACCCTCAGCACCCTTGAGGTGGGCACCATCTGTCCCCATGGGTGACAGAACCATGATATGAACCTAATAGGGATGTGTGCATATGTAATATATAATGCTATCATAAGTGTATAGGTAGGTGCGAGGTTTTATAAAGATCAAAGAACCAGCAAAGGAAAAAGAAAAGTGACATTTTAGAAGGAGGCCTTTTTTAGAATTCTAGCAAAACTCTGCCTTGAAATACAAAAACAAATGGTTTCATGATTACTGGAGTTTAGTTAAAGAATGTGCCACGTCACCAGGAACTACATACCAATGACTCCAAGGTCATTTCTATTCCAGAAACTTCACTAATGGTTCCCTGCTGCCACAGGGAAGGGGGAGGATTTAGCCGAAACCTGGTGATTTCCACACTGAGGTCCTGTAACTGTGAGCAAGGACTCCTGGGTCAAGCCTTTGGCCCTGACCTCCTGCCCACTTTCTGGCACAGGCATAGCTTCAGAGAGGCAGTGGTCAGAACACTGTAGATCCGGATGTGAACCTACATCCACCCAGTCCTCCCTCTCAGGATGTGCAGTACCTGTTATTTGTTCAAAGAGCCTGAAATCCCTTATCTCTCAGGCATCTACCGCAGGTAGCCATGGACCCACATTCTGTCCAGAGGGAAAAAGGGGGGAGGAATAAAATGCCAGATTGTGTTTGATCTAATTCTCCCAGTAACCCAGAAGAGTGCAGATAAGATTTACAAGATTTTCCAGTTTTAATGATTTAACTTGTGATTTGATCACCTCCAGGCCCTTGCAACCGTTCTACCTGCCCAGATGGCCTTTCTCCTCCTCACTCCTTGCCTCCACCCTCCTATACCTGGTCAAATCCTGCTTGTCCTTTAAGACCTCCAAGTTCAGTGATCATCCTCATCCACCCTACCAGGCACAGCCCTGGACTGTTCCCCTCCAGGGGGCCACCCCCCGACCCCAGCTGTGGACTGCAGTGGCTGCTCTCGTCTACATCATCAGCTCCTTGCAGGCAGATCTTGTCCTGATCTGGCAGAAGGGAAACCTCTGCCGTGCCTGGTACCACATGTTCTCATTGGATAAATAAACAGACCACATGTAATTCCGAGGGGATGGGCAGGGTGCACTAAGCACCAATAGACTTTCTCCCCACATACATGACTGGAAATTCTTACCAAAAGGAAGGGAGGGATTCTTAACTGATTCTTCCCATGTGGTCTGAAGGAGCACCCTGTAGCTGTGGGGTGTATCTCCCCATATGGTTCTGGGTAGCACGTTCTTGAAGCCAGAGAACAGTATTTAAGAGTTCAGAGCCGCCCAGTAAGTAATTTCGATGCAATGAGCCGTTATTTTGTTATTGTTGTTTTGAGAATGTGCTTTTTTTTTTTTTTTTTTTAAGACCAGGTCTCGCTATTTTTGCCCGTGGAACCGCAGGCTCTCGTTGCCCGGGATACCACAGACTCAAGCCATCGCCAGCCTCAGTTTCCCAGGTAGCTGGGATGACAGGCGCACACCACCAAGCCCAGCTATTTTTTTGGAACTAGGTCTCCCTATGGGCCCCAGGCGGGACTCGAACCGCGATCCCTAGCCCCGGCTGCTTCATAGGCTGAAGCTTACAAGCACGAGCCACCGTGCCCGGCCTGAGAATGTGCTTATTTTATTTTATCTTTGTTTGCACCTTTAAAAATTGATGGCACATGTATATATTTTTTACATCATTGTCTACCCCGAGGTTCTCCCACCACCTTGTCACCCGTGAACCATCATCTTAATCTCTTTTGGGTATCCCTCCCCAGTTTTCACCCCATTCCTCCTCCCTTGCTTTCTGCTTTAGTTCTGCTGTCAATGTGTTAGCTTTAACTTTTTTTTTGTCCTTTTGTTTGTTTTTTCTATATCCCATATATAGGTGAGATCATCCAGTATTTCCCTTTTTCTTTCTATGCGTTGCTTTTTTGAATCTGCATCTTCCAACACTCCTGAGACTGGAATCTGGAGAGGAAGGGTAGAGGCAGGGGTCTGCAACACAGCCAGGTAACTTGAGCCTCACCCCTAGCTGCAGCCTCCGGCCCTCAGCTCCAAAGGTACCAGATGCTCCATACATTTGAAAAATGGTACCATTCTCACCCTTCTCCTTTCCTGCTTCTCCTGTGCCCTCCCCTCCCCTCCCTGGCAAGGTACCCGCTTTCTAAATGCTGCATAAGCCAGGTGTGGAGGCACGCACCTGTAATCCAAGTGCTGGGAGACAAGAGGCCTGGAATCGCTTGAGTTTGCGGGTTTGAGACTACTCCGGGCAACACAAGACTTGGTCTCAAAAAAGCAGCTGGGCATGGTGGCAGACGCCTGTAATCCCAGATGCCTGGGAGGCTGAGGCTGGAAATCGCTTGAGTCCAAGGGATCAAGACTACCCTGGACAACATAGCAAGACCTAGTTTCAAAAAAATAAATAAAAATAAAAAATAAAAGCTGCATAAAAGGGAAAATAGTTCTCCCATTTCCAAATGGAGAGCTAACTCTGCTGCCAACGCGGGTGACCCTCCCCTACTAAAATCTCTAGACAGAGACTGCCTTTCTGCTCTTGCCAGGGAGACTGGACTTAACAGAGCTCCCCAGCTCTCAGGTGAGGGAAACCTAAAACCTCTGTGACCTGAAGAAGAGTTTGGCAAGGATACCGGCCTCCTAGCCCTCCTGGAAGGAGAGCAGAGAGCTTTTTTTACCCCCACCCCACCCCCGCCCTTATCATATCCTGCACTGTAAGAACGAGAGGAATGCAAACACTGAGGAGAGATGTACTGAAGCACCAGGTAATAAAAAGATTGAGCAAGAATGGCCTGGGTGATAAGCCCTGCCCCACCTCCTTCCTCTGAGTCATCTCTTCCCACCAACCCCGCACAGCCTGGGCTCTTTCACACAAATGCCAGTCTCTCTTGCTCCCACATGGTCTTAGCTCCTTGATCTCAGCTAAGATGTGCACTATGAACACCATCCCCACTTTTTTCAACTTCCCTTTCCCTTTCTCCCAGTTGCTGAAAATTCTCGGGGACTTTATTACTACTTTTTGTACTTCAGTTTCTTTTTCTGCACAAATGCAATAAAAACCAAGAGAGGACCACCGTCCCCTCACCTTTAATTTATTGTCATTGACCTCGATTTTCTGTCTGGTATTTGACTTGGAGCAGACGTGGCTTCTGTATTAAGGAGAGACAGTAAAGAACAATGATCAAAACTGAGTTTAGGGGCCTGGTGATTCTGGGTTTGAACCACAGCTCAGTTACTTCTGTGCCTCGGTTTCCTCCTTTGACATCAGGAGTGTCAGTCACTTCCTCTGTGCCTCAGTTTCTTCCTTTGAAGAAAGGAGTGTTGTATTTAACTCACTGCGTTGCTGTGAGACTAAGAACAGGCATGTCACATTCATAGCTTAGCATCTGCCTGCAGTTGGCGTTCCAGAAACACTAGTGAGTTTATAGTGGGAGGAAGAGAGAGGCTGAAATTTTCTACTTGGTCTCTTCTCATTTTGAATCATATAAAATGCATTTCCAAGTTACTTTTTCCTCCTAATGCCTTTTCTGAACTATAGGCCCCAGCCTGAGGGTGAGACCCCGGCTCCCTTCAGCCCTCAGTAAAATAAAATAAAAGTAAAAATAAAATAAAATAAAAGCACTCAATAAAAGTGACTTACGATGGTGCACGCCTTTAATCCCAGTCTTAGGAGGCTGAGGCTAGGGATCGCTTGAGTCCACGGGTTCGAGACTACCCCAGGCAACATAGCAAGACCTAGTCTCAAAAAAATAGCTGGGCATGGTGGCGCATGCCTGTAATCCCAGCTACCTGGGAGGCTGAGGCGAGGGATCACTTGAGTCTGTGTGTTCGGGACTTCCCCGGGCAACACAACCTAGTCTTTAAAAAAATAAATAAACAAAAATATATATATTGACTTTTAAAAGGTATTTTAAAAGGCTGCATAATATTCCACAGAAGGACTCTGCCCTGAATGACCGAGACTGGGGGGGTCAGCTATGGGAGTAGCCCTTGCTTTTCATTTTCATGGACAGCTTGGCTGTCAATACCTGGAGGTGTGGGGATGGGGTGGAAGGAGGTCGTTAAATTTCATAAAGTCTTCCTGAATTGAGACTGAATATTGCCATTTCTAAACATGCCGCCAGATTGCCATCTGAAGGACGGCACCAAATTTACACTTTACAGTGTTGGCAGCAGTTGTGACGAGAATGACTTTTCACGCTAATTTGCAGCTTTTCTCTTGGATCTGAAATTCACAGCCCGGCTGGCTCCCCTACGAGGCATGAGACATATAAAAAGATGTCTGAGCGATGGCTGTCGAGAGAGGGGCGTGCCGGATTCCTGGGCTGCGTTTCAGTCTGCTGGGCTGGGCTGGGCTGGGTGAGGCTGGGAGCACTGAAGCAGCCCCTCAGCCCCCAAACACCTTCCCAGGTGGGTTCTGGAACATTCCAAACCTTAGCCAGGCAGTCATTAGTGAGACTGAGGTCATCCCTGCTTTGAAACATTCTGGCTTCTTGATTAAGGCAATCAGTCACTCCTGGAAAGAGCATCTTTAAGACACCCTGGCATTAAAATCGACTAGTTTTCTGTTTCTGGGGGGATCCTGAGGAGGTTCTGGCAGGAGGAGGTGTGCAGGAGTAGTAGCCAGGTGAGGGTCCAGGTGCTCCGGGAACTGCAACCATGCTGCCTGGCCACCGTGCCAGCCACCAGCCTCCAGCCTTGCCGCATTGACCTCACACAGTAGCCTGGCTCAGGATTGGCAGCAGCCGTGTGCCTCTCCCCCCCAGCCCTGGTCCTCTTCCATGGGGGTGGCCCATGTTTGCAAACAACCACAGGAAGTTTTGACGCTACTGCTGATTAACCAGACTCCCACAGCTCTGACTTCTTAGTCATCAAGGCAAGTCTCAACCTTCTACCCGCCCTGCCTACTGAACCAGCTTTTGGGGGGCAGGGAAGAAGTCACAGGGAGCTTGGTAGTTTCAGTGGTTTCCATCTGTCATTTTCAGGGGTGAGGGAGGGAGTAGACCTCCAACCAACCCCAGCAACCAAAAAACGAAGATCCTGGAATGCCAAGGCGGGAATGGCATCAAGTATGATGACGCTTGCCTCTGTTGGGAAGGTTACAGACAAACCTGCTTTTGACTCCATTTCAGCCTCACAATTGCATCTGTGCACAAGGTATAATTCCCATTTTACAGATGGAAGAACTGAGTCACAGTAAGAATGGCTAGGAGGAGGCCCCTGCATGAATAGGGGGCAATGGTGTTCCCTATTGCTGTGTGACCTTGGGCAGATTCCTTGCCCTCTCTGGGTAGAGGAGCACCCCAGCCCTACAGCCCTGAGAGAGTGGGTGGGCAAGTTGGAAGGGATGACTGTCATCCTGGAATTCTGCTTGCTGAGGGATTCTGGTCCAAGGGAGGGGCTCCAATGCTGACCTGGGATTCAGGCTTCACATTTACAGTTTCTTCACGAATGAAAGCAAAAGAACCTCCAGGGCCAGGTGGCTGATGAGGCACCACTGATGGATTTCTTTTGGGGTGGGGACATGTTCTAAAATTAGATTGTGGTGCTGGTTGCACAGTTCTGTAAATATGCTGAAAGCCACTGAGTTGTATATTTTAAATGGGTGAATTTTATGGTATGCTAATTATATCTCAATCAGGCTGCTTAAAAGAGAAAGGAAGGAAAAGGAAGGAGGGAGAGAAGGAAGGAAGTAAATAAGGTAGGAAGGAAAAGAAAGGGGAGCAAGGAAGGAGAAGGAGGGAAGAGGGGAAGAGAAAAAAGAGGAAGAAGGGAGGGAGGGGGGAAGGAAGGGGGGGAGAGGGAGGTCTACCCAGAGGCACCTTTAGGATTTGCCTCCTAACATTGGGTCCTTAGCACCCAAGCATTCTGCACTCCAGGGCCAGGCAAATGTGTGTGAAGATACCAAGTGGCAGGTAAGGGCTCCAGATTCCACCCAGAAATGCAGCAGCATCTGGCCTCAGGTGCCTGCTCTCCTCAAGGCCACAGGAGACATGAATCAAAGAGCAGGTGTGGACCTGGAGGAAAAATGGATGGAGACCAAAAAAGGGCGAGAGGCATGGGAGAGACCTGAGAGGCAATGTAAGGCATTGCCAAAGGGGGTGGGTCTGGAAACAAAGTTGCTCAGAAACGTCCCTCTACAGTGTACCTGAGCATGTGAAACTCCTGCTGCTCCTGAGGGCCCCCCAAACCCGTACACCTGTGTCTGCTTGGCAATAGGGGAGACACTGACCAGTGCAACCGCCCCAGAGGAAACATCAGCTCAGACGTGACCCTGAGCAGACGCACAGGTGCAGGGGACGTGAAAGGAGAGCAAACGGGCCAATAAGAAGCAGGAGCACACCCCACTCCTGCTGTTGGGGTGACTTCCTGTTGGAAGAGGAGACTTCCAGAGGGTCTCGGAGGCATCGTCTTCAGGTGTGACTCGGCAAAGGCAGACACCCCAGCCAAAGCAGCACCATCCTCACGGACACATCCCTCCATGCCCGTCTCCTGGGCAGGTGGCTCGGGATGACCCGGGCATAAAGGAACAAAGGAAAGCACATCTTGCAGACTGGCTGCTTTCTGAGAATCTCAGCCCTGGTGCAGACCTGTGTGCTGCCAAGTGCCTACTTGCTAATAATGGGGATTTTCTAGACTCTGAAGCAAGCTTCCCGCCTGGTAGTCACCTTGTGACCAGCAACTCCCAGCAGGTAGTGAGCTCACTGGGGTGGGGGGTCTGGTGTCCCCATAGCCCCGGCAGTGCACTTCTTCAGAAACCTGGGGACTCGGGACACTCAAGGAGGCCGAGAGGGCACAGGGTGACAACAGACCCACATGCTCTCCTGACACAAAAGCTGCACCAAGCATGCACGCAGGTTGGCAAAGACCAAAGGGATAAATGCTGGCACCGCCTGATCCTCTTGCCCTGGGGTGCATGTGGGGCTCTCTGGCCCTCTCTGTAGACTTGACCCCAGGGAGGCTGGCTCCAGAGTCCTGGTCTCCAAAAACTGCACCATGCTGCTTCTCCTTGTCACTATGTGTCACTCCTCAGAAAGCATTCAAGACTCTGCCATCTGGAGGAGCAAGGGGGGGAAAAAGACTGTCATCTGCCTGTGGTTGACCTGCCTAGCCTTCTCTCTCACCTATCCTGCCAAGGGACCTTTTCCTGATCCCCGAGTTCACCTTGCACTTGTGCCTCCTGGCCTTTGCACATACAGTCCCTTCCAGCCCTTTGTGAGGCCTGCTAGACTTACCATTTGCTCCAGGATCTTCCTGACACTGCCCAGTCAGAGCTTTCCCAGGACCACCTGCCCTCCCCTCACTTGGTATACTGTAGTGGAGTTTGTGGGGGACCTGTCAGTGTTCTCCATTATACTGGAGTACCCTGATTTAGGCTCCCGTGCTGTGTGACTTTGGGGAAGGTATTAACTTCTCTGATCCTCAGTGGCCTCATAAATGGCGACCATAACAACAGTTCTGATTACCATGATTAAATATTTATTTATTAAGCACTTATGATGTGCCAGGCACTGTGTGCCTTATGTGCATGATCTTATTTACAGCACCCCAGGACCAGATATTTTTTAATGTTTTTTTAATTTACATATTAAATTTATATATTTTTAGTTTATATATTTAGAAATTTTTTAATTTATATATTTTTTAATTTTTTAATTTATATATTTTTATATAAATTAATTTTTTAATTTATATATTTGTGAAGAATACAATTGAAACTTTGATGGGTTTTCATTGCATCTGTATATCACTTTGGATAAGATGGTCATTTTAATAATATTAATTCTTCTGATCCATGAGCAAAGAATATCTTTTTACTTCATATGTCTTCTATTTAATAATATTTTTATGATTTTCATTATATAGGTCCTTCATTTCTTTTGTTAAGTTTAGTCCTAATGATTTAATTCCTTTTGATGTAATAATAACTGAGATTTTTGTGTTCATGTTGAGTTTTCTTCTAGCTCACTGTTTGCAGAGGAAGACAACTGATTTTTTTTTGTATGGAGCAGGTATGAATCGTACCCATGGTACAGATGAAGAAATCAGCGTGAATGTTTAGATCACCACCACGATCCTTACCGTTATTCTTTCTTCTTCCACAAAGCCAAAGCCTTCCCCAGATACTCAAACCCTGTCTGTTAAATTCAAGTGTGGGTGAAAATGGGAGGGCAGTTGGCCAGGAGAAAACCTCCAGAAACAGAAGTCTGTACATGCTCCAGGAAGCTCAGGCCTTACCCCATCAGGCTGGGATGATACCATCTTGGGAGCCTAATGCTGGCAGAGGTGGAGCCTGGAGACACGGGGCGGCCTGCTTTCTCCTTCCCCACCAGTCCTGCCTTCACTCAGAGGCGCAGCCCCAAACCAGACATGCTCATCATCCTGGCGATCAGGTCTCTGGGTCATGACCAATGCTTCAAGAGTTCCTGGAGGCTGGCCGGGACAGAGTTTGTGCACTTGATAACAGAATAGCTTCAGGGTGGCCTTGCCAGCTTAAGGCCACTGGCACAGAATGCCCCATGAAGCCATGTTCCAAGCTCTGGTCATCCCAGTGTTTCATGGGTACCCCTCTAAGCTTTCCTCCAAAGCTCTAGGAGCTGCATGTGAGGTTTTCTGCCCTTCAGCCCCACTGACTGAGCTGTAACCACATCCGCACCTGACTTGATTACTCAACCATGATGCGTACGACAATCAATGCTGACGCCTGAACCCCTGCCTGGGAGGCTGGGGTGCCCCTGATGGGTGCTGTGCCTGATTTTCAGGGAGCTGTGCCTGATTTTGGGACCGAGGCTCCAAGAGTGCACATGAGGAATGGGCTCCTGGAAAACAGCCCACTCAAGGCAGAGACATGGGAGAGGTCTGCCACCCCCACTATGGCCAGGCTGCTTGTGCCACTGTGCCATTTCCTGCATTCATGGTGGCACAGAGTTCTGAGATACCCTAAGTGCCCCACACCCCCAGATTCCTTTCCTTGCCACTCTTGGGCATGTAGGCAGTGCTGGGTACCTGGACTAAGTCTGTGCCTGTGTTGAGCTCTGCTCGGAAGCCCCAGCCTCCATTCCTACCGTGGGCTCAGCCAGGCACCCCCTGTGAAGCAGACAGGTCTTTTCCTCCTTGACTTCCACTGGGAGCCGGGAGCACTGTCCCTTTCTTCCCCAGGGGCAGCTCTGCCCTGGCGTGGACTAGTGGACACTAACAGAAGAGGGTTGCCAAACCCGCTCCCAGACATTTGACCTGCTAATCACAGTCTTGACAAATGGCCTCGCATCACTGGGCAGAGGGGAGGGCGGGTGGCACCTTCTTCTGACAGCAACTTGAGACACCCCCATCTGCAGGCAAGAAATCCAAGCCAGCCAGGCGTGGTGGCGCACACCTATAATCCAACCTCTGGGAGGCAAGAGGACAGGAATTGCTTGAGTTCGCAGGTTCGAGACTACCCTGGGTAACACAGTGAGACCTGGTGCTCAGAAAAGCAGCCGGGCGTGGTGGTGGGCACCTGTAATCCCAGCTACCTGGGAGCCTGAAGCTGGGGATTGCTTGAGTCCACGGGATTGGGACCACCCCGGGCAACATAGTGAGATCTAGTCTCAAAAAAAAAAAAGGAACCCAGGCCAACCAATAGTGGTCAATCTGACGAAAGAGCTAGAACTGTAAGTGCTGAGGTCACTTCTCTCACTGGCCCACTTTCCCTTTAAAAGCACACCTACCACCACTTGCCCCAAACCTAGAAACCATAACAGGCCTGAGGAAGGCAAGATATAGAGTCAGACAGCCCTTGTGTGACTGGGGCAGCCCTGAGACTCCTGTCTCCCCCACGCCCTGCCCGAGGAAGTCCTCTAAAACCCGCCAGGATCTCTGAACAGAAACCGGGTGAGAGACAAGGGTTGCATCCGCCTCCAGCAAGTCACGGCTGACGTTCCTCATGGACGCGTGTTACAAAACTACGACAGGCTTTGGGGTGACAGCCACTGGCCTGAGACTAGCAGGAATGTTGTTGTCAGACAGGTTTATGAGACATCTGCCAAGATGGGCTGCAGAAACCAGGCCTGGGCTCTTGCCACACCAGACGGCACCCAAGAAGGCACGGGGCAGCCACCACCCTTTCCCACACTAGACCCACCCCGAACCTCGACACCAGCGACCCCAGAGTCATAGGACCAGACACCCCCATGCAGGTAAGGGCTCATGGAGACATGGCTGGGCTGTCACCCACCGTCCTCCCCAATAAGACTTTAGGCCACAGAGGCTGCAGAGCCCTCCCCCCAGCACATCCTCGGCCACCACAACCTACTGTGAACCATTAATAAAGATAATCATAAGGATGGCACTAATGATAATGGCTCACTTTTACAAGGTGCTCTTCCCAGCACTACATCCTTTTTCCAGACTACAGCATGCCTTCATTTTCTGTGCCTGCTGGAACGAATTTCCACAGTCTGGAGGGTTTCAATGACAAGAACCTATTCCCTTCCAGTTTTGGAGGCTGCAGGTTGAAACTGTCAAGGACCACACTGCCTCAGTGGGCACTGGGAAGACCCCTGCCAGGCCTCTTTCAGCTTGGCGTGGTTGCTGGCAGTTCCTGAATAAAGGGAGGGGTCACTCCAAGTCACCCCAACCTCCATCTCCATCTCCACAAGGTGTCCTCCCCTCCATGTCTCTGCCCAAATCTCCTTGTTCTACAAGGTCTACAAGGTCATACTGGGCTAGGGCTCTTTCTTTCTTTCTTTCTTTCTTTCTTTCTTTCTTTCTTTCTTTCTTTCTTTCTTTCTTTCTTTCTTTCTTTCTTTCTTTCTTTCT
>PVHY01018708.1:0-28757 GCA_004024945.1 Uropsilus gracilis | reverse complement strand
ACTGATATAGACTGATATAGAACACTGATATGGTATCCAGTGAGTATCCTCTGCAGTGGATGGGAGGACTGCCTGCCAGGAGCTGCTGAGCCACAAAGACTTCTGTGAAGACTTAGTTCAGGGGTCTCACCCAGTTCCAGACCCACATCTGCTGGAACAGGCTCCTTCTGTTCTGTCAGCTCATTGTAGAAGGAAACTGGAATATGAGAACATTGATGAAGGATAGAAACTTCCAGTTGTCTGGGAACCCACCTTCTGTAACGTATGACATCCTTGTGCTCTTTCGTTCACTTTGCAGCTCTAATGGTACAGCTCAGGGTGGGGGGTTTGGGTACAAGCCTCAGCATGAGGCCTCTCTGTGCCTCTTCTGTGATCACCACTTGCCAGATGCTTGGGGGAGGGGGTGTTCTGTGCCAGCAACCTGAGCGCTGTCATCGTAAAAGGCATTTGAAAATATTTACTGCATGAGTGGATATGCATTAAGTCAGAAAGGAGGAGCTGAGGCTCAGAGCTGCAACACTGCTCTCTCACGAGACAAACTTGGAATTTGCATCCTGGTCAGTCTGACTCCCAAATCAGGTTCGTTCTGCTTCTAACGGGGAGGGTTTCATATCATCCTCGTGACTGTTTTGCATATTTTCATCAACATTATCTGGAAATCGGAGGCTGTTTGGGGCTTGGAGCCAGCTGCTGTTTGTCCAGGCAGAGTGGGGTCAGAGGGAAAAGTGCTAGAAGAGATGCATCGGCAATGACAAGCGTGGGGCTTGCTATGGTTGGTGTGGCCCAGGAAGATGCTTTTGGAGAAAAAAGCTCAGCTTGGAGTGAGAAGACTAACTCAGCAAGTGACCTTGGGCAAAGGCCTCCAGTCATATGGCCTCCAAGGGTGTTCTTCCAGAGTGAACCTGTTTCACCTGCAGGATGTAGAGACACACATGGTAACAGAATTGAAAATACTTGGTCAAAGTGGTAACAACCCGATAATGCCATGCCTTGGAGAGTTAGGTTCTGACATAAGCGTGAAAGGTATGAAGTCACTTAAGAAGATGCTACGCCGGACACCCATACTGTTTCACACTGCCCTGGAACCCTGAGAACAGAGCAGACACACAGTGTTATTACACCCCTCCCAGGTACACACTATGTGTCTGACTGAAGGGACAGAACTGCCTGAGTTTTGTCCTTTCTCTCCTTTTTCATTCATTCTCTCTCAACACAATTAGTCAAATTTTTGTAAATTAAAAATTCAAAGTCTAGCTGATATATATGTGGTATGTATATGTCTGTGTGCTCTATATATACAGATAGGCCAGACTACATACACAGTCATAAGCCAGACTTCACTGCTATACCTTACATCAAAATCCCAGGTATGTAAATTCAAGAGCATGAGCATTTTTACCACTTTAGTTCTCTGTCTGGCTGAGAGTGTATGCTCTGTCTGTGCCTTATTCACTGTTACCCACTCTGATGCCATCCGTTAAAGCAAAGGACACTTCCCAACACTGTTCATTATTATTTACCTGATGGTGGTTCTGAGTCTTATGGAGCTTTGGAATAATTCTTATAGTCATGATCCTGTGTGCAGCAAAGGTGTTCCTGGCTTTGTGGGTCCCCCACAGCAACTCTGGTAGTTGCCTTGTTGAATCCCTGAGAGCTGCAGACTCACTTTCCAACCCTAAACAGAGAGCCACAGGGACTTCTTTGAAGTGAGATTGTTTTGATTATTATGCTGTTCTGGATTTGTTGTATTCCCTAACCATGGGGTCTTTGATGGCCATGACTGAACCATATTCTTCATCCTGCACCAACAAGGGCAGCCTTTCACCTCTGGTAACTTCTAAACCTTGTTCATAAAGTTTCTGACCAGCTAAAGATTGAAGATCCAATGGCAGAGAAGCACTGGCCATGGAGAATTCCCTTCCCACTGAGAACCTGTTCTTTTTGCTATCATGTTAATCACCAATAACTTATACATACCTGCGTCTCATTTTCTAGAAAGTGCCAGAGTTATCCCTGTTTCTGCAGCATGAGTGATCATTTATTGATTGAAAAGGGGTCATCAGGCAGTGTGCCCACTGGGTTTGGGCCAGCCCCCACCACCTCCACTGGAGAGGTTACACTGGCAAAGAGCTATTTCCTTGCATTCTTTGCCCCCAAATTTTCTTTCACAAGACTGCTTTGAGGGGAGCTGGACCTGACTCATATACCTGGCATCAAAAGCCCAATGTGTCTAAGAAATGGACAGGAAGGGGATACCCAGAGCTCCCCAAATGGCAGAGGTATCAAGGCTAGACCACCCAGCTATCTGCCAAGACTTACAGACTTGAGGGTAAAGCTCCAAAGAGCTGAACATTGTGGTTATGCTTTTTGAATCCCCTGTGTGTTGTGTATTGGGATTTCCTGAAGCAAATACAGAAGCTCCGTATTATTTTGTTTGAAGAGAAAATCAACTCAGTATCATTAAGTGATTATCGTGTCTGATAAATCTGGGCCACATGTGACGTGAAGCTCATCCCTGCTCTTAATCCACAGTCACTTCAAGTCAAAATTAGCGTGCGTGCCTCACGCTAAAAGCTTTTGTTAAATATAATGATGCCAGGAGTAATAGATGCCCTGGGACTTAAGCCTAAAATAGCATGAATTTTTCAGTCAAGTAAGCCTTAATTTAAGCTAAAAATAGCCTAAACAGTAGTTTATGCAAACCTCAACTATCCAAGATTCCCAGCTAGTTCATCAAATGGTAAATGTATGAGGCACTAAGTTAACATTTCAGTGGTTTAAACCAGATCAAGCCTGATCTCTATTAGAGACGACCTCCAGAAACCCAAGAATCTCACTCTTGGCTGATCTTGCTGACTGGAACATTCCTTAGGGAAGTCCTTCCCTGGGCTGGCAGAACGAAACCCCAACAGAACACGCAGGGCGGGCATGCCGTGTGGACAGTACAGTCAGCTTTTCTTTTGTAAACATAGCTTTGTCTCCTGAGAGACCGGGTTCCTGGGCCAGTAGAGCCTGGCAGTGTGGGCGAAGGAACCTCTTTCATTTTACAACCAACTTGACCGCCGAAGAAAACTTGGACTCGGTCACAAGTGAAACATTCCTCCCTACGTGGCGGGGCCACGGTGCCAGGGCTTGGATCTCCTCCACTGTGGTTTCCAAACAACATCCTTGTTGTTTGAAAAACCCATCTGGTGGCCGCTCTGGAGATCTGCCTGGTGTGGTGGGAGGTAGCTTGTGAGGGGGCTATTATTCAGGGGCACCTGTTCCCCAGGTCAGCTTGGTCCAGTTTAGCAACAGGGCACTTTGGGTATTACCCCTAGAGGTGAGCTGCAGCCACTTTTCCCACAAACCGCTGCTTTTTAGGCACCTCTGGACACTTAGCAGCAGTCACTGAAATGCATCCAAATTTTCAGAGCACCTCCCCTTTGGAAACTGAATCACCTGTATTACTTCAAGATATTACGCTCTAAATCAAATTTAAGGTAACTTTTAATATCCTTTGCTACATGTACTTGCGAAACCAGGCAATTCCTTCAAAAGCTAACATGAAACAGAGGGAAAGAGAGATAAAGAGAGGCGGTAGGCAGAAGTTAGCAAGAGCTATAGATATAAGCAGATAATCAGGAAAAAACGTTTAAAGATGAGCAGTGGCCTTAAAAAGTGGGACTTATTTTTGTCAGCAAAGTTTGAAATACCTCTACTCGTATTGGTCAGGTGAGTCTGGTAATTTCTGGATTCCTCGTGTAGCTGCTCAGATGGATACCCGACGACTAAAACTGAGTCTGACCAGGGGTGGATTCTCAGTGTTCTGTTGAACAAACAACACAATGTATGCCTGCACACATGTCATGAATTTGGATCTCCCGATTTCAGGGCTTCTTTCTGCTTTAAGTAGAAAATCCATTAAAAAAAAAAAATTGCAGAGTGCTTGCTCCGTGCCACCACTGCTGGAGAAGCTGGCTGGAGACCTGTCCTGTGGGAGCAAATGAGCCGGACGACCCAGTGGGGAGGGTGTTCCAGGGGAGGCTGCACCAGACAGTGTGGCCCTCAGCCTGTGGTGATGCCACCAATGTCCCCTGTCCTGACGGGGTGATAGTTACCCGACCAGCCAACACAAATAATTGATTTGAGGGAGAGACCTAAGAAATCTCAAACATTTTATATTAACTTAAGTCATAAAAACATTTTCTCGCCATTTTGTGGCGAGGTCACGGCCTCCTGTTTGAGGGACGTCATGGCCTTTTATTTTCTGGTTGGACTTCCGCATCACCTTCCTCACACAAGTCACAATGACAGCGTGGTGTGCCCACTCCTGTTTCTGTTTTTACCTTTAACATTGGGTAGAAGATAAAAAACCTGTGGTGCAGCAGTCAGAGTTGGGGGCAGATTTTCATGACTTTTTCCTCATCTTTACAGCTGCCATACCCAATTTGGCAACCATTTATTTTAGCTACTAAGCTTTTCTTGCAAACAACTTGGCTTTTGTACTCAGATGTCTTTGGTTCACACAACACATAACCATATGCATTCATTGAAATGGGAAGCAATGCTGCATCGAGAGCTTGCCAGGGAAATCAGTTGACCCCTAATAAGCATTCCCTCTGCTGAGGGAGCAGGAGTGCGGCGATCAGAACTTGAGCAGTGGAAGAGTTGGACAAAGGATGGCACAGCTTGGCCCATCTGAGTGCACATGGGTTTGTGAGGGGCATGTCTTGGGGCGGTGTGGCCTGGGGGTAGCAGAGCAAGGGTAGGGTGGGCTTCCTCTTGGGAGACACCAGATCTAAGCAGCAAGCAGGGGATTTGTTGGAAGATGGTCAAGGACATATGGGAACTAGAAAAACATGGCTCCAAAGAAATACTAGATTAATGACCTCCAATTTATTTTCTTCCCTGAGTGATTTGAGTCAGGGGTGGTAGAGGATGCCCCATTATAGCTCCTCCCTCTGATGAATACTTGTGAAGGAATGAAATAGGTGTTTGCAGAGATGGGCATCACTATGACCACACTGCACGCTGAGTCGCTGCCCTGAAAGTGTGGGTCTGCAAACCGGACCACCTGATTCAAGTGCTGTTTGTCTAAGTGTGTGTCCACTGAGGTCTTTGTTCAGTTTGTTGTGAGTAGTCAACCTTCCCCCACCAGCCTCCACTCCCCAGGTATAGACAGGCATCCCTGTGACTTCCAAGCACAGATAGGTAGGAAGGTGACAAATGTGATTTGGCTAGAGCAGGTAAAGTGACGGGAAAGAAAAACTCTGGCTTTTCGTAAGTTAGACTTGTACCTTGTAGTGTTATCAGTACAAATTGCAGATGCATCCACTCCCGTAGTATAGTGGCTTCTTGCTAAAGTGACAAATACTCAGGTCATTAACCCCAGAAAAAGCTAATCAGAACCATCACATAACAGTTAACGTAAGTTGTTCACTATTTTCTCTTTTTTAGTGAATGTTGTAGTATCTATTTGTCAACTTTCATGCACTGAGTAAGCAAATCAGCATCCTCGTGACCGTTAGGATGAGGGTAACAGAGTGTCAGCTGTGGTGCTGTCTCCTTTCATAGCTGAGACTTGGTTGAACCCAGCACAATGTGCTCAAACCTGGAACTGGAGCTGAACTGCCCATGTGCTGAATGTCCCTCTCTCTTCCCCCTGCAGTTTGGGGATGAATCACGACGATGATCACTCATCCTGTGCTGGCAGGTCTCACATTATGTCAGGAGAGTGGGTGAAAGGCCGGAACCCCAGTGACCTCTCCTGGTCCTCCTGTAGCCGAGATGACCTTGAAAACTTCCTCAAGTAAGTCCTTGCATCCTTCTATGCAATCAGTGCAATGGAAGATACTTTTGACACTTGAACAGCCAGGGAGCTGGGCTTTGACCCCCATCCCTGCCCCACCACACCACATGCAGCAGAAATATGGAGTATGATGTAGACTTGACCCTTGGGTTCTGTATGGATGATTCAGCCACCTCCAGGAGGTCACTAGTTGATTTTGTGAATGTGGAATCGAGGGACCTGGAAGACCAACTGTATTTATTGGAAAAGATTCTGTGTCTAGGTGGAACTATGCAATTCAGACCTGTATGGCTCAAAGGCCAACTGTATTTCGTTTTACCTGGAAGACCGGTAAAGCAGCCAGGGTATTTCCATTCATTCACATGCCCCATGCTAGTCCACAGTCATGCTACTGAACTCCCTGTATCTGGCCCAGAGAGATGTGCCAGTGCCAGCCTGGGGCTTGCATGCATTCCGCTCTTCCCTTCAAGAATCTTGGCAAGAGGCTGGATTTTGTTTGCATTATGCCTTGTGCTAGGAATGGGAAAATAAAAGCCTTTAGCTATTCAGGTTCCTAATGGCGCTGCAGCCTCATGCTCCCTGTGCAGCTTTACGGAGTTGATCGCAGCATCTCAGAACAGGCCCATCCTGGCTGAGATCCTGGAAGCTCTTGCAGTGCCACCAGCCAGCTTCCGGGGTGGATGTCCATCAGGTGGGACTCTCAGACCCACCAGGAACTGGCCACTCCTGACAGGCTCTCCAAAAGAACCTGCATTGCGAATAAGTACTTTGCTTTTATTCATAGTAACTTCTGCTCTAAGCTATAGTCAGAGAGGTACAGGGGTCTGTTTCAAAAGCATTGTCATCCAAGAGAGCTTGCAGATACCCCAAGAAAGTACATGAGTCTTGTGGATGTTACTCCCACACCCCTTCCTAGGGTCAAGCTCGCATTACCTTCAGAGCAGATCTGCATGCAGCCTTGTGGAAGGGCCAAAAGAGAAAAAGTGCAGTCTTCACACCTGGTCCCAGTTTATCTTCTCAGAGGTCATCTGGAGCTGTGTCCTTCTCCGTTACCAACAGAACAAAAACAGAGTACAGTCTGGAAGTTGATTTGCCTCTTGGCTGTTTCAGGTCGAAAACCAGCACCTGTTTGTTGGTCACGGACCCCAGGAGCCAGCACGCCGTCCGCCTTCCTCACAAGCTTCCGGGCATGCACTACAGTGCCAACGAGCAGTGCCAGATCCTGTTTGGCACCAATGCCACCTTCTGCAGAAACATGGAGGTAAGCATCCTTGGGAGGGCTGACTTGGAAAGGAACATGGCCTGACCCCCCTCAGCATCCCTACTTCTGCTAAAGGACATGGTATCCACATTACACACGTGCATCATGTACTTAGGCACACACTCACACATGCACACCCCTGAGTGGGGATGCCATGAAGGAAAAGCTGTGCTAATGCACAACAGACAGATGTCTACACAAGGGGCTATGACTCCAAGCTGAGGCCCTGGGATTCTGGTCAGCAGAACAGATTGACGTGGACTCCAGGGATACTATATTCACTGGGAAGTCAGGGCAGAATCAGCAGGTGGGTACCATCTGCCATTGTTTGGGATTGGGAGAAAGACAGCATCTCAAAGCCTAGCACCTCCTGCTGGTTATTTTCCCAAAGGGCATTTATTTATCCAGTGCTGTCCTGAAGCATCCTTTCCCATTTCCCTGGAAAATGTGTCAGCAAGGATCCCTTCCAGGCCTTGGTGAAGGGACACTGTCTCCCACATCACAGTCTGGAAGCCTGGATCCTTTCCCAGTAGGGGTGAAGGAACCCTCCATGGGAGGATGTGATGCACTCTTGGATGGTCCCTTAATGCTGACCACTAGCCTTGACCTTCAAGACCATCATACATATCACAGATGTTGGCTGAGAGGCATCCTGTTTGCCTGGCCCAGGCTTCAGTCCTTTCAAGTGCTTCATGGGACAGAACCATCAGAAAGTGTAGGTTTCAAAGAGTTTTATTTTTTAATAATTTTTTTATTTATATATATTTCACATCATTTCAGTCCCTGGGGGTCACCCACCGCCTCCCCTTCCCACCTGCTCCAGCTGGTCCCCATTCTCCCCTTGTGCAGTTTCATTTGGTTGACCATATATTAGTGAAACCATTCTGTCCCTTTCTATCTGGCTCGTTTCTGCTAGAATGATTTCTTCTAGGTACATCCAGGTTTCCATAAATTCATCAAATTTGTCATTTTTAATTGATGAGTAATACTCCATTGTGTATATATACCACATCTTTTTCATCCAGTCATCTGTCTTGGGGCATTTGGGTTGTTTCCATGACCTTGCAATTATAAATAGTGCTGCAATAAACATCCGAGCACAGGTGTCCTTTTGTACCCACATTGAGGTCTCCTTTGGGTAGATTCCCAGAAGTGCGACTGCTGGGTCAAATGGTAATTCCATTTTCATTAGTTTGAGGGTTCTCCATACTGCTTTCCATAGTGGCCGGATGAGTTTACATTCCCACTCAAAGAGTCTTTTGATGATGCGGTGATTGCCAGAGAGTGTGTGGATGGGACCCCACAGGAGGATACAGCGCTCATGAAGGACAGGTGGGCTGGAGCAGAGGGACGTGCCCAGCTGACTCGGGCATGGAGGGGCCACACTGTCTGCACTTGAGTATTACTCCAGGTTGATGGGGCCTTCCAGAGGTCGGGGGGAGCTGTGAACTCCAGCCCTCTAATCACGTGGCTGGTTCTCCCAGCAACCTGCTCTGATCTTAGGTGCTTCTCAACTAACCCCTTAGTCATATCACAGAAGATACCTTATCACCCTAAACACTTGGGAAATGCCAACAATTTGGGCAGCTATGAGCCAGGAACTGTGAACAAAGGCTAAATATAGATGGGAAATATATTGTAACCATCTGAGTGACCGAATACTTATTTCTTACAACTCGGACTATCATGCTCTCTAAACCTGATTCATATTTGTTCATCTCACTCGCCAACATCTGCCTAAGACTTGGTTGCATATCTGGCAGGGATCTATTGACACCTTCCTGTGGCTTCCTCCAAGGACAAGAATGAGAAGCCATCCAAGGCAGTGCTAGGAGTGTGGTAGTGAGTGACCACAGGTCAGTTCCTAGTGCACTTTCTCTTTCTCTGTGCATAGACACCTCATTGGTAAAATTCGAGGCTCCTGGTGAGTTTATCCACTAAGATGCTAAGACCTGGGTTTGTTGCAAAAGCAGGATTCAGTCATATCAACCGATGCATGGCTTGTTACCTTTCTGGAGAAGACTGATTTCCATTTGTTAGGGGGGTGGGAAATGAACCAATCTTCCTTAGTGCTTTTCCAAGCATCACTGTTTCTTTTTTTTTTTTTGAATCAAATAATTTATGTATAAATTTCACATCTTTGTAATCCCCGGGGTTCACCCCCCACCCTCCCTGACCATTCCCACTCTGCTCTCCCCACCCCCGAGTTGTGTACTTCAATTTGGTTGTTAGCATGTTTTGACTTTTCTTCATGGCTTTTTGTTTATCTTTCCCATGTCCCATATAATAGTGAAACCATTTGGTGTCTGTCTTTTTCTTTTTGACTTGTTTCTGCTAATATGATTTCTTCTATGTACATCCATATTACCATAAATTCATCTAATTTGACAGTTTTAATTGATGAGTAATATTCCATTGTGTATATAGATCATATCTTTTTCATCCATTCATCTGTCTTGGGACATGTGGGTTGTTTCCATATCCTTGCAATTATATATAGTGCTGCAATAAACATCTGGGCACAGGTGTCACCATCACCATTTCTTTATATTAAACTCCTGAGTCATGAAAAATTAAACAGTATGTAAAACCTATGCTCTCCAGGCAGCCAACGAAATCCAGAGCCAGAGACAGAAATGTCTTCTAATCTGGTGTCATGACTGATCTTCATACATGTCATTACTCTCTAGTATTATTTAGGATTCAAACGGCTATCATGGAAGAAAATGTGCATGATTCTAAAGTTGCCTTTAAATTTCTAATCCCACCTTCTCCCCTCAGCCAAAGTGGAATAACAGGAACAATCTTTACCTTCCCACCTCAAGCAACTGAAAAAGCAGATAAAACATATCAGAAAGCGATTTTTAAGACACTGGACATTAGTCAGTGAAGGGTTATTATCCATGAGGTTAGAGTGGATACAAGGAAGGGCCCACAAGCCAAGGAATATAGACAACTGCTCGAAGCTGGAAAAGACAGGAAAACAGATTCTTCCTTCATCCCTTTCCTGTCCTATTCACAAATCTAAACTATATCCATAGGTCCTAATTAAGAATTCCTGGAGAACTTCTGGAAGAAGCTAAAACCTTGACTTTAGTACAGTGAGACTAATTCTGGACTTCTGAGCTCCTGAACCATAGGATAATCTGTGTTGTTTCAAGTCACCGTGTTTGTGGTAATTTGTTACAGCAACAATCAGAAATCCATACAGCAACAATCAGAAATCCATACAGGAAAGTAAGATAGTTGTAGGTTTATGACACATGTAAGAGGAGAGTGTATGATGGCCACACAGAAACCAGAAAGGGAGGAATTGGGGGAATAGCCCAGTGGTAGAACAGAAAGGGAGGCATGGTGTTGATATGTCATTGAAGTTGAATGATTTTTCATGAAGACAGTTAACTATGCAAACTAACTACTGGAAGCCAACCCATAAAGAACTTGACAGAGATAGAGCTAATAAACTAACAAAGGAAATAAAATATGATTGCACATTGTTTACTCCTGTGGTCTCTCAGACACATTAGAAATAGATGGTGTAAAGATGGATTGGAAATGCATTAGTCATTTCTACTTCTTTGTACTAAAATACTAACACCGTTTGTGTTTTATTACGGTTTATGACCTGTTCCACTTAGTTGCAGGTCTCCTTGAGACCCCCATGACTAGCCTGTCTCCAAATGAACAGCACCAATTAAGGACTGTTCTTCATACCCTTTGTCCAGTTCTTCACACCAATAATCACACCAGTGATATCTGGACATGTACCCACTTATCTCCACTTATTCCAGAAGGAACTGTGATGCAGAATGCTCACCAAAACCCTCCAAATCTCATTTTACTCCTTCTAGCAGGAAAAAAAAAAAACCCTACTTACTAGACACTGTGAGAAAGAAAGAAAGAAAAGCACACTCAAAGCCAGGAGTGTGGGGAAATGCATATTGTGAAGGCATTACAAGGCCAAAAATCTGGAGGAATCTCTTCTCTTAGGAACCACATTCATGCATGGCAGCTGGAAATACTGCCACGTTCCCAAGCCCTGGACTCCCAAGGACTGTTGATGATGAGAATTTCACTGGCAAGCCTGGCTCCCTTAGCAGAGCCTTTGGGGATGCCTTGGAAACACACCTAAACATTCATGAGGCAAGTGGGGTATGTGTGAGTCTTTTGTCTTAAAGTTTCTAGAACTTTAAACCTACTCCAGAAAAGAAAATAAGAATGAAATATAACAGCGGTTGGACACCACTGAGGGAATAAAACTCTGAAATACACCAGTGGTCAAGAGTTGGACATGTCCTTTTTTTGAAATCCAGACCATAAAAATAAGAGAAAAAGGAACTGGGTATATTGTTCTTTAAGAGAAACACTAACCACTGTAACTGTCGACTGTAGAGTTTTCTTTCTTCCCGCTGCCCCTTTTGAGGAACCAGAGCTTCTCCTGGCCCCAGGGAACTGTGGTTCTGGGGTGCTTTTTTGATATGTACAGAGCTGGGCCCACAGATAGAGTTCCAATTTGTGACCAGGACAGGAAAGAGATGACAATGTCATTTTTCTCTGACCTGTAGTTGAGTCTCTCCCTCAACTATGAGTTGTGGACAGTAAGCCCCAGATGTTGTGGGACCTGTAACATTTTGGAATTAATTAGGCATCACAGAATCCTCCAGCTGCAGGAAATGTGTAGCCAATACCTCAAACTATCACTTATCTTCATCAGTGCTTCAAAATTATAGCGGTGATTTGTTCCATGGCCAGACCTTGCCATGTGTAATGTGTTGGTAAAGAAACAGTCTATGCTATTGTGAGTGGGATGATGACTGGATGGGTTTTATGGGTGGTTTGTGTGTGTGTGTGTGTGTGTGTGTGTGTGGTTTTTTTGTGGGATTTTTGTAGTTTGAATTATGTTTGATTTTTTTGTTTGTTTCCTTGGTGATCGTATAGATTCTAGATCCATGGCCAGAAAATATTACTCAGAGGAGAGGTTCAGCCTCCCACCAGTGCTAGGGGGTGGCAGGCAGCATGGGTCCCAGGGCAAGGCACCAATTTGTCCTCATCTGTTACTCTTCCCTGTTCAGAATTTCAAATCCAGCACTTCCTGGGCTCAACTTCCATCTCTGTTCTTTCTCGGCACTCACAATCCATAGTCCTTTAAAGCCCAGTCGTTTCCTCATTCACAGGTGGAGGGTCAACAACTTTGGAGAAACTGTACTCCGGTTACCTAGGGAGCAGCCCAGCTTCTGATACTAACCAGGTCTCTGCTTGCTTAAACATTTGTATCCCAGAGAACCAGGGAATATCAAAATGCAGCACGTTTTCATAGCTCAGGCTATGCATCTTTCATGTCTGTCTGCAGAATGCTGGTATTGTAAGTCTCCAAGCCATCTGTGGAAATATGAACCACCCCCCAAAACATTGGCCTCTGATAGCTGGCATTCATTGCAGAAGTTATTGGCAAATATAGCTGTCTCCTCTTTTAGCCAATGGTAATGTGATGTTTTTAATTCAATAAAGCATTTCAAGAAAGTCCAAACATAAAAGCTATAAACATTGGGAGGTAAATATTTATTTGAAAGGGGAAATGAACTTTACGCAATTAGTCCGCTCTCTTTTATGATTACAAGTTCCTGCTGTCTCCATCAGCACACTCACTGTTTAACGAGACTTGCAGCTGATACTCTGCCAGGAGAAACAGACGGTGAGAACGTCCGGAGTAGGTATTGTCAGCGCAAAGGAAGAGTGTGGGAGTGCTACTGGGCATGAAAGCTGGAGAAGGGTGAGTTGGTGATCGGAGTCTCATCAAGCTGTCACCCTTCCTAACACAATAAGAACCTGTCCCCATGGTCCCTGGTGCCTCGAGATTCTCCCCAGAGAGATGCTGACCCCTCACCCCTTCTACCTGCTTCCTAGCATCATTCTGCCATCTTTGTTCTGAAGCCCATGCTCAGTTGCCCATGTAGAAGGAAAGGAAGCCCTGGAAAATGATGCCCATCAGCCTTCTAGCTGACATGAGTTTGGAGATGTCTGTATCCAGGATCTCAGATATGCATGTTGCGCTTTTTTTTTAAAGTCTTAAGTGGAAACTTTGGCGGCCAACTCTATCAGGAAGACAAGTGTCTAGGATGGTTGTTGACATTGAGGGAAGCAGTCTGAGCATTCTTTCCTACCTAGTGCTCGCTCCTTTGTTCTCAATTTAGCATCCCTGGCCCTTCAGTGTATTCTGGCAGGCTGTCCACATCTCACAGGGTTAAGTTCAGGCATGGTCACATCCTGCCTCTGCTCCCAAGCACCTTAGGGATATGATCAGCTGCTCAGATGGGCTGTTAGAACTTAACTAGACTCTACACTTCTGTCTTCTAATCTGCAAAATGGAATAAATCCTCCTCCTTAGATGTGTTCGGGCTGTCATGAGGGTTAATGGACCAGAGCACTTGGCATCCACAGGGCACAGCAGGTATGAACTCATGTCCCTTTTCCCCTGCAGCCTCATCTCCTGGAACCTATGGAGAGGAGGTGAAGAAAGGTCTTCTGAAAGGTCTCATTCGTTGGCTGAAGCTGCTTTCCTGCGTCTTCCTGTCCTGCCCTTGCCCAGGCTCCTGGCTCCCTCCAGCATCTAGTCTGTGTCCCCCTCCCTTCCCCTTTCCTTCCCTCCCCTCCCCTTCCTTTCCTTTTCCTCTACCTCACTCCAGTTCCCAAGCCAGAAAACCACTTTCTGTCTCCTCCCAAGTCCCACAGAGTCTGAGGGCAACCCAAGGGGTGGGATCTCTGTGGTATTGGAAGCTCAGGGTGTGAGATCTCCACGTTGGAGCCTAAGTCCTCTTTCCTCCCACATCAAGTCAGATCCTGGTGGGTTCTTGGAGTCTCCTCCAGAGGATGTCAGAAGCTCGAGCACCCCACTCCAGATCTTTGGTATGAGAATCTCTAGGACCTGGGGTCCAGGGGTTTATCTTTCTATAGCTCTTCCCAGGGAGTCTCAGGCCCAGGCCTCTTAGGGAGCTGCTGATGTGTATGGAACTGTCCCTTGAGTGCCAGCACCTGGCCAGACAGGCCTCGCCCCTTCCCCTCACACAGACATGGCTTCACGTTGGGGCATAGGGTTGGATGCCATGTGAAACACCGCCTTCCTGCCTCAGCTTCCTGCCCAGCTTCTACAGCCCCTGTCAAACCCGTTGAACTCTGGCAGGAGAGAGCCCCAACTTTGCAGAACTTTGCAAAGCGCTCAGAGCTTTGCAGCAGACTGCCTCAGAACTCTCCAGACTCTGCATGTTGAGTGTCAGCCTTCCTTCCTTGCTCCCTGAGCCTCGCTCCTTGCCAGTTGAATGTCTAGGTGCTCTGACCCTACCTCACCCAGTGCTGGCTGCCCCAACCCCAGCCAGGTCATGCCCTCTGCTACCTGTAGGAACATGAAAGGAGTAACCACACCCTGGACTCGGGGGCCCTTCCAGAAGTGGAGTTGGCTTGCTGACCTCAGAGAAGGTTTCAAGCTGCAGTAGGATTTATGGAAAATTTGGATTAGTAACTTTTTCATCTGGGTCTTAGCATTTTCTGTTATCTCCTGTCAGCTTGTGTTACCAGTCACGCATTTCTGAGGGGTTTTATGCAGCCCTTTCCTTCCCTCCCAACCGTCTTGAGTCAGAACAGCTCGCCAGACACTTCAGGGTGTGCAGTGAGGGAAAGGACCAAAATACCCAAACAGACTTAGAAGGGTACACCGCCAGCCAGAGGAAAAAAATGGTAAAACCTGAATATATGAACAGTGATGTCTGCTCAGAGGAACTCTAACCTTCCCAGGTTTCCACAGGGAAGGCAGCAAGGTGCCAGCTTACTTATCACGAGGCAGTTTGAGGGACTGTGGCAAAATGTACTTGACCTTCACCATGAGGGAACAGATGCCTGGCCAGCTGTTCACTTGTCTCGTCTTTGCACGGGACTGGGGGCTTCCTCTGCTTGTCCCTGGCATTGCGGGGACAGGAGCTGGGGTTCTGGCACCTGGATCCCTGATTCAGTTTGAGCAGTTGCACCTTTACCCATCTTCACAGTTTCAGTGCACAGCAGCGCTTTGTGTTAGAGATGATGCTGCTGCCAAACTGACAAGGACCACCCTGCAGGCAGAGGTGGGAGCGTCCACCCACCACAAACAGAAGCCACTCTTGTGAGGTCAATAGTGGGCAGTGGTGCCTGGCAGACAAGGATGGAAGGGAGGGCGGGATGGGAGGGGAGATGTGGCAACAGGTAACAGAACTGATGGAGAAGCAGGGTGACGAGTGGCGAAGACTGTGTCCTGGGGTCAGGACAGGTCAGCTGGATTGCTGCTCTGCTGATCACTTAGTTCCATGTCCTCATCTGCAAAGTGTGAAGAGTGATATTTCTCACCAGGTCAGTAATGGTGGTCATGAGATGATTCTGATGAGGGACGCAGGGGTACAGGGAGGCTCCAGGGAAGCAGGAGGGGCAAGAGCTAAGTTAAGGGGAAGATAAGTTCTTGGAGTTTTGAGTAGGTTCTGAGCAGTGATTAGATGGGTTAAGTCAAAATCTGGGCTGCGTAAAACCCCTCAGAAGTGTTGAACCGGAAAGAGATTACAATCTGTGAGAAAATATGGCAGTTGTCCAGATAAGAAGAAAGTTCTTAGTGAGGCAGTCACTTTGAGGGTGAAGAGAAAGCCTTCACTTTGGAAGAACCACATTGCCAGTCCTTAAACCTCCTAATAGTTAGCAAGCATGTATTGTGGTCACTAAATAATTCTAACAGACACTTGTTTATCAATGTGATTTCTCAGAATTATTTTGTTATCAATTATAAATAGTGCTGCAATAAACATCCAGGCATAGGTGTCCCTTTGTACCCACAGTGAGGACTCCTTTGGGTAGATTCCCAGAAGAGTGATTGCTGGGTCAAATGATGTTCCAATTTCATTAGTTCGAGGGTCCTCCACACAGCTTTCTATAGTGGCTGGACCAGTTTACATTCCCACCGGCAGTAAGAGTGTTCCTTTCTCTACACATCCCAGCCAGCACTTGTTGTTGCCTGTTTTTTTGATGCAGGCCATTCTCGCTGGTGTAAGGTGGTTATCTGTGGTTTTGATTTGCATTTCCCTGATTACTAGTGATGTTGAGCATTTTTTCATATGCCTGTTGGCCATTTGTATTTCCTCTTTGGAGAAGTGTCTTTTTAGTTCTTCTCCCCATTTTTTGATTGGGTTTCTTGTTTTGTTTTTGTTTAGTTGTGTGAGTTCTTTGTGGATCTTCGTTATTAAACCCTTATCACTCTGTGGAAGGCAAAATTATTTTCCCATTCCAATGGGCTTCTTTTACTTTTTTATGTTGTCTCTTTTGCTGTACAAAAGCTTTTTAGTTTGATGTAGTCCCATCTGTGTGTTTTCCTTCATTTTTTTTGCCATCTGTAGATGTTTCCAACTCAAATGTACCAAAACACATGAATGAATGGAAAAGATGTGGTATATATACACAATGGAATATTACTCATCAATTAAAAATGACAAATTAGATGAATTTATGATAACATGGACGCACCTAGAAGAAATCATATTAGCAGAAACAAGTCAAAAAGAAAAAGACAGGAACCAAATGGTTTCACTATTATATGGGACATGGGAAAGATAAACCAAAAGCTATGAAGAAAAGTCAAAACAAGGTAACCAAATTGAAATACACAACTCGGGGTGGGGGGCAGGACAGAGGGGGAATGGTCAGGGTGGGGGAGTGAATCCCGGGGATTACAAAAATGTGAAATTTATATATAAATAAATTATTTGATTATTTTTAAAAAAGAATTATTTTGTTATCAGAATAGGCAATCTATGTACAAGCTATAAAATCCAAAATTATTCATCTCTATTCTCTTTTTTATATAGACATCAGCATACTGTTACACAGTATGTTTGAATTAATAGTTGTATGATTGTAGCTTTATAAAATATTTTAATGCACTAAACATATGCCTTTTCACATTTCTACTGGTAATTATTTCCTGTTTTCCCTCCATATGATCAGCAGAACATACTTGCATACTTCTAAACCATGTCAGTATGTTAAGTTTAATTGTAGATTAGATTAATTTAGGGGCAGATATGCACTTTCATACTTCTGCTCTTTCTCCATGGTGTTTCTTTAAATCTATTCAAGATGTCTTTTCTTCCTACTTTCTGGAAAATTTTAAAGTTTTCTCATGATCTTGTAAATTTCTTTTCCTCTAGAATATTTTTGTTCCTGTTTTAATGAGGTTTTTTTTATTCCTTTATATCTCTGAACTTGGTTGTAGTTTGTACTTAATAAAGAAACTTGATTTTTATATTTTAATTTATACCCAGCCATCTTACTGACCTATTTTAGAGATATTAGTAGCTTTTCAGTTGTCACTTGGGTTTTCTAGTTATATAATTCCCTATTCCCCTTAATTTCCTCTCTTCCCTAAAATAATAAGTTGATAATAGCAGACATTCTTTTCTTCTTCCTGACTTTGTTGAGAATGCTTCTGTTTTCTCGTGAGACAGATATTTTATCAAGTTAAGGAAGTAGCCACTCATTTGTATTTTATTTTGTCAAGAGTTTTTAATAAGAGTTTGTGATTGAGTTTAATTAATGTTTTCAGCATTTTGGAGAAGACTGGAGGAGTCCTGTCTTTGAGTTGTTAACATGATGAAATACACTAGCAGATTTTCTACTCTTGAATGATGTTTAAATTCTTGGAATGAACCTAACTTGGCTGTGGTGTATTAGTTTGAATGCTTCAATAAATTTAATTTAGGATTTTTGCAACTATTCAGAAGTAAATCTGGTATGACTTTTTTCCTTGGCCTTTGCTTATCTTGTTTCGTTTGGTATCAGTGTTATAGTATTAATATGAAAAATAGAAGAAATCTATTTCTTTTCATGTAGTTCAGTGTTTAGATGCATTGGCGTTATCTCTTCCTTATAGGTCAAGTAGACTCTCTGTGAAAAATAGTCTACTAAGAGACTATCAGGACCAAGGGCTTCAGAAACAGTAAATCATGACAAGGTCACATGGGTCTTTGTTCAATTATATGTATTTTCAGTCTCCCTTGGACAATGGATCTATTAACTTATACAGGCAGAAAGTTATTTCATCTCAAGATTATACAAACATATATAGTTATATATATATATATGTCTATCTATCTATAGATATATATAGATTTAGGTTTAAGCTAAGCCGTCATTTAACTTACTTTATAAAATGATCACTTTGTAAAATTTACTCTGTGTTTTGGTTATTTTCTTCTTTCAGTTATTCATGCCCCTTTTTCTGGAATAGACTAGCAACTGGTCTATCTAAATTTTCCTGAAGAACTAATTTCATGCTTTCTGTGGTGGTGTTTATTAACTAATAAATTTATCTTTTATCTTTATTAGTTTAGACTGTCTTCTGGTAGATTTATATTGTTTTTCAAACTTCGTGAAATGACATGATTTATTTTCTTTCTTGTCTGTTAATGTGAGTCCTCACAACTCCGGGTCATCCTCCAGTCACTGTATATTGTGACATCTAGTGTCATCTTCATTATTTCCCTCAGAGTTTGCAACTTTGCGTATGATTTTCCCTTTGACCTACAAGTTGCTTAAAAGGGTTTCAAATTTTTCAGGGTTACAATTGTTTATTTTCTCTATTTAAAAAATTGACTCCTAAGTGTTTGTTTTAATTACACTGTAGTTCTATCTAGATTTTTATTGAGGTAAGTTTTTATAACTACTATATAACCTTAAAGATGTCTTTGTATCAGGGTACAGAGCCTACTAATTGTACCATCTTATTACATTTCATTAAACTTAAGCATTTATGATCTGTCAGAAGTTGAGAAAGACAAATGTAACACTTTTACTACTTTCCTTTTTGTTGTTTTCCCTTATACCTCAAGTAAGATTTGCTTCTTGAAGGTTTAGTGCTTTTTGGTGCAGAGATGTTCCTGGCTTTGAATCACTATCGTGAGCTGTGCTTTCACTGCATACGGAGTCCTTTGTCCTACTTTGGATTATGTCATACTTTGAATTCTGGGCTCAGTGTTGCTGATGTTGGATTTTGAGTCTCCTTTGCCTTTATTTTTGACTCTCTGATGCATACTATTTGAAGTGTGTCTTCCTATATGTCATATGATGGAGTTTGGGATTTTGATCCAATATGAAGGATTCTTCAGACAAGTTTTTATTCGTTCCTGGTCTTTCTGTGCAATTTCTTCAACCCTATTTTCAGTCACCTGTTCTCTCCTTCAGGAGTGTCCACATTCATCAGTTTTCTTCGATGATTATATATTTAATTTCTAAGAGCTCTTTCTGGTTTCTTTTTAAAGTTTCTTGATCATGTGCAGTAGCACCTTGCTGCTAACTTGTTTATGTGAGCCTGTCTTTATTTCTTTAAACATTTTGTAGACAAGTTATTGTATCATCTGTATCTGATGATTTTATTATCCAAACACTTTGGGAGTTTAAATCTTTTGTGTGTTGTTTTTGCCATCTGTCTCTTATTTTTCTGTGTTGGTTTGTGATTGTACATTTTGTTAACATAACCACAGAATCTGGAGATTCTATATGGTAGTTGCTTTCCTTCAGGAAGAATGTGTTTTTGTCTCAACCACAGTCAGGAGGTGCCATCAAGCTTTCTAGAGGTAAGAAGTATCCTTCTAATGTCCCTGGTTCAATGTGGTATCTCAGGCAGAGCTTATGAACTTCTATGTAACTTACATTCTGAGATCAATACCAGGGTTGTTGCTGGCCTTCAGAGAACACACTACTTGTATATGTGCACCTCTTATAAGAAGGGTGTGTGTGTGTGTGTGTGTGTGTGTGTGTGTCCGTCCATCCAAATCTACAGAGACTTCATGTCAAGAAGAGTCCCTCTCCTGCCCTGAGATATGACACCTAGACATATAGGTTATCCTTGTACTTTTCTTGAAAAGCTATGCTTTTCCTGCTTCAAGTTGAGTTTAGAGAACCTCCTATCACCAGTCTAAGTACGTATCTCTTACTCCCTTCCATCCTTTCTTCTTTCTGACATTAGTTTTGTGAATGTATAACTTGTCTATGTAAAGTGCACCCAACATGTTTAAAGCTTGATTTGTTTTTATAAAGCAAACCCACCCATGGGTCAAGAATGGATGTGAACCTTGATCAGTGGACTTCCAGTCCAGTGCTTCTGGCCCAGCTCAGTCCAACCCAGCCTGACCTCCATGAATAGCTCCCTCCTCAGTGGAAAAGTGGAAAAATAAAGCCTCATTCAACTTGGCTGTCATCAAACTTCTTGATGACAGAGGTCAAAGTACTTGGTCATGTGTAAAGCATGCCACAAATGCCAGCTAGCATTCTGGAAGACCTCACGGTGACACATGTTAAGTAGCACACCCCATTTGCCTAGTAGTGAAGCAGATTGCAGGAAGGTCTTGAGCACATAAATAATGCTGATGGCAAGTTGAGGTCCAAGTCCATACTTCTGACATGCCTCGTCTATCCATCCACCTTGTTTTAGTTTGTAAAGTGAACAAGAGGTAACCACTGTCCTGGCTTCTAACACTACCATTTTCTCTTGTTTTTGAATTCCATATAAATAGAATTACATCGTATTCCATTATTCTAACATAACACAATGTTATGTGTGTCCTGTGACTGATGGCTATTTAGCTTGTTTCCAGTTTTGGAACTGATGCAAGTACCATTGCTATAAGCATTCTTGACAGTGCTGTTGACATATATATATGTACATTTCTGGTGGACAAACACCAAGTCCTACAACTTTTGAGTAATAGAATCTATATTTTAAGGTTAGTAAATATTGTCAAAGCATTTTCCCAAGTAGTTGAACCAAGTTAGAACTTCATCATTAGATTAGAGAATTCTAATCTAATTGCACCATATCCTTGTCAACACTTAGTATTTTCCATCTCCTTTTTTTCTAGCTATTCTGGTATTTATGAGGAAGGATCTAGTAGTGATTTTCCTTTCCCTTGGATAAATGAACTGAGCAGTGTGCTTAGTGTGTTTCTGTGTTTACTGGCTAGTTGCTTTTGTTTTGTTTTGTTTTGTTTTTTGCTTAGATGTCCTCATCTGTGAAGTGGTTGGGCAAGTCTAGCTCCCCACCCCCACCATGTTTCTACTGAGTCTTTTTCTTAATTGTAGTGGTTTTTAGAAACATAGTCTGGGTGCGAATATTTTGTTGGTTCCAATGTACTGGAAATCTCTCACTGTCTTAGTTGTATTTTGATAAGCAGAAGTTCTTCATTTTAATGTAGCATAATTCATTAATTTTTAACTTCATGGTAGTGCTCTTTGTGTTCTGTTTAAGAAATCTTTGCCTAGCCTCTTTCTCCTTTCCCGCAATGATTAGAAGAGTTTTATGAGACAGGACTGTCAGCGAAGGACATAATAAACCATTCACACCACTTTCTTCCGCTCTCTCTTCTGATGAGACAGTGATGTCTTCTACTCCCAAGTGCTCCTACTCCATAAATTCACCTCCTGGGTCAGCCTTGTTTCATGAACACGTGTCCACACACTCACACAACACTCTCCACATGTTCTTAGGTCAGAGAGCACAGAATCAAACACTTAATGAGGTGCAGCCTGCTTTATGGGTCCAGCTGGTGCAGGCTCAGGCCTCTCCTTGTTACTGTGTAGTTGAGGGGAGGATGATAATGGGAACGTGGCAGCTTTTCTGAACCTGCTTGTGCCTTATCCCATTTGCATCATCATCTTCTTTAAGGGCACAGACCAGCTCTGACACACTTGAAAAATGAGAAAGTTTTGTGCTTTTCTTAGCTCTTTATAACAGCCTCTCCAGCTCTGCTTTCCTCCCCCTTGTCGTTTTTATTTTGGTTTCTTCAGTCTCTAAACATTTTCAACTTCAGGCAACACAGTTGCACATCCATTCTCTGCAGCTGTTTGCGATGACTTGGAACAGCAGGCATCTACACAGCACATAGCACACCCTCTGCAAACCCTCCTGGGATGGGCTGGGTCTGTTCTGCAGGGCCCCTTGACCCTCAGCTGGCCGGAAGTGCCCGCTACCCCCAGGCCCCTCAGCCATGCCCTGCAAGGTCCTGCCTCCTGCCCCAGCCCAGGCCTTTTCACTGTGATTGAGTTTGGCATCCTGGAAGTACTGCATTTTTAAAAGAGCCTTAAGTACATCTGTTCTCAATTTTCAGACCACGAGGCAAGGATTTGGGTGCAAGTAGTTTATCTGGGATGCGATCCCAGGAAGCACTGGGAGGGGGCAGGAAAGTGAGAGCAGAGGTCGAGAAGGGGACTCAAGAAAGGTGCACTGATGGGCAAGTGGCCACGTGGGCATTGGGCCATCCCACCCACAGGGGAGAGGAGGGGGCGGCAGTATCTGGTTCCTATCCCCTGTGGCCAAAAGTCAGCCCCCCAGCTGGGAGGCTTGGGAAGCAGCAGGCTGGTGAAGGGATACTGCCTGTCCTGGGTCCTGCAGGAGAGAGGCTGAAGCAGACAGGCAGGGCACTGGCCACGTCTGCTTCGGTCATTCTGAGCAGTCAACTCAGCCTCACACTTTGTCTTGTGAATGTAAATGGGGATCTTTTCGTTTAATGTCTGCTCTTAGTGCAGCCGTTTTGATGGTGTATTTGTCTACACTAGGAATTCCATAGATGAAGTGCTCTAGGCAGTCCTACGCCGCTCAGCTGGGCTTGGAAATGGGTGCCCACAGGACCCACTAACATGCACCACGTCACAGCCTTGGTGCCCGAGCTTCGTGTCCCTTTCGGCTCTTGCTTCTGAGCATGTAGGGGTGCGTTTCCTGCCAGACCTGTGTGTTCTGTGTGACCCGTGTCAAACCTTTCTACAGAAGTCGGAAGCCACCTGCCTGGCCGTGGCTACCAGCCTGCACCCTGTGCCAGCTGAAATGATGTGCATGCCTCCTCCTTGTTTTCTGTGAGGTGTTTTTTTTAGATCCAGTTTCATGAGCTTCTTGTGTTCCAAATCCCAAATCCAAGGCAGTCATGGGCCATGCCCTCTGGCCTCCACAGCAACTTGTGCATCTCCCATGCTTACCCCCTCCCCTTGTCTGCAGCATCTCATGTGTGCTGGACTGTGGTGCCTGGTGGAAGGAGACACATCCTGCAAGACCAAGCTGGATCCTCCCCTGGATGGCACAGAGTGCGGCTCAGACAAGGTAACCTTGGCCACCCACGTCTCCTGGGTGGTGGCCACCTCCCAGAAAGGCAGCCTGCACTGCACTTGGGATTCCCAGGCCACCCCAGCAATGTTCACAAGCACTGAGGGGCCCCCACACACCCTTCTCCTCTCCCTCTCTCACAGGATGCAAAAATCATTGACTAAACATTTTTACTCAATGGACTCCCTTTGTCGCATACATGAATTTACTTATTGGGAAAGTGTTTACATCAACCCAATTACACATGGGAAGACTGACGGTGTAGGAAAGGCTCACACCAACTGAACTTAGTGGGAATCGTGTTTTCCAGTTGTTTTTTTGTTTTGTTTTTGTTTTTTGAGACTAGGTCTCGCTAAGTTGCCTGGGGTATCCTGATCCCACAGACTCAAATGGTCCCTAGCCTCAGCCTCCCAGGTAGCTGGGATTACGGAAGCCTGCCACCGTGCCCGGCTGCTTTTGTTTTGAGACCAGGTCTCATTATGTTGCCCGGGGTAATCTCGAACCCGCGAACTCAAGCGATCCTTGGCCTCTTGCCTCCCAGCATTTGAATTACAGGTGTGCTACCACGCCCAGTTGTGTTTTCCAATTGTAACTGGAAGTTAAGACTCCATCCTGCAGCCTGGTCTTTGGCAGGAGAGATTGGTGAGCTCTCCAGAGAGGTGCTCAGTCACGCCCTCTCATCTGACCCTGCGGTGAGGGTTGAGATCCTGCCACAGGCACCACCATATCGCCTCTTGTGCCAGGGCAGGTGCCATACACATGGGAAAGTTCTTCTATCCTCTGGCGTTGTCACGGTTCATTCCCAAGTAGTCTGCTGTGTCACTCCTGAGCACCAACCCCCAGCCCTTGCCAGCTCAGAACCCCAGAATTTTCCAGAGAGTGATGCATTCCCATTAAGCAGTTTGCAGCAATTCAGGGCTCTTTGTGAGCCCCATGAATTCCTTCCCTAGGAATTTTGAAAACCCCAGTGGAGCAAACTCCACATGAAGTTTAGGGCAAAAGACAAACCCCAGGAGAGGTGACGTGGGGGGTCAGGTCAGTTGTCTTGGCCATGTTTCTGGAGTCAGCAAGCTCGGACCCCACAAAGTAGTCCACCTCTGAATGGCAAACAACCCACTTTTGGTGCCATGGTGTTTTTCTCCGGGTGGGGAGCAGGTCTGCTTCCTCCTGCTGAGGCCCTGCCCTCCCCAACACCCCCACCTTCCATCCTGCTTTCAGTGGTGCCGTGCTGGGGAGTGTGTGAGCAAGACACCCATCCCAGAACACGTGGATGGAGACTGGAGTCCCTGGGGCACCTGGAGCATGTGCAGCCGCACCTGTGGGACCGGGGCCCGCTTCCGGCAGAGGAAATGCGACAACCCCCCGTAAGTCCACCTCAGCCTGGCATTTTCCAGGGTCCCTTGGCTGGGGCTCTGAACTGCAGCGCTCACAGCCTGGTGCCAAGAAGGGCCTGTCTCCCACGGGGAGTTTGAGCTTCAGGGAAATGAACTTGGACCAAGGACCTGGGCAGGGGGGGCTTTGTGGGTGTCAAATGGCGTCTCAGCTCAAGCCAGCCCTGCTGTGCTTGTGGTCAGTCCCTGTTCCCAGTCTGGGAACAGGAGCGAGATTTCCTAAGGCCGCTGGATGACGTGCCCTCCTGGCTGCTTCACCGCCTGCTTCCCTGAGGGTCATTCCAGGGAAGCCTGCGGACCTTCAGGAAAGAGACTGACCTTCATGTTGACTGCGGTCTGGTTCGGGAACAGCCTGCCTGTGGAGTCACAAAGCAATCTAGGTTCGGCTGTGCAAACACACTTCACCTGTCAACTCAGACAGAAAGTCAGGCGGGAAGTTGTTTTGGGCTTTGGTGTTTTCCCTTGATAGGCTTTCTTTCCCTGGCTCTGATGGGCCCATTGTCCCCTGTGCCTTGGCTCCCAAAAACTCGGGGCTAGATGTTGCACTCAGTTACCGTGCCTTCGCCTCGGGCACGTCTCTCCTCTCATGAAATTTCCCACTTTCAATCTTTCTTTCCATGACCTGTCTGGCGTGCCAGCAGCTGCATCGCACTGACTTTGAAAATGAGCGTTATTCACCGTGACTAAAATGAAATGGTTTTAGTCGCAGTTAAATGTTGTCTGGGGAAATCTTGACGCCCAGGCTTTGTCCCAGAGCGCGGAAGTCACACACTCTGTGGGAACTGTGGTTCAGTGCTCTCAGGGCCTCCAGGCCTGAGGACCTCTGGAACCTCAGGGATGGCGTGAGCTCAGGGTTCAGCGAGTGGCAGGAAGCCCGATCTTTTCAGGTTGTGCTGTAAGAATTGGCATCCTGGATGGTCTTAGTCAAATGTTTCCTCTAGCACCAGCCAAGTATCTGCCACGTAGTAGGTGAGCATTTCTTCTTTCAGAAATGACTTCTAAATTAAAGCACAGCCAGTGTATCAGGAGTCCCCAGAGAGACAAGCCCTAGGACACATATAGATGCAGTTAGTCCTCGCTTCATGTGGTGTTGATAGGTTCTTGGAAACTGCGCAACGATGTAGAACGGAAAGCACATCCTAGAATAACGTGGCTTTGCTCACTGTCAGCTAGGATTGTTTCTTCTCATCAGAGTCACAACATCATGTTGAAAGAAATGATGTTATGCCAGGACCCATCGTATGTCCTATAGATATGGGGAGATTTATGATGAGGTTTTGGTTGACGTGATGTGGAAGCTGAGAAATCCGATGGTCTGCCATTTGCAAACGAGGGCCAGGAAAGCTGGTGGTCGTCTCCAGCCCCTGTCTGAAGGCCTGAGAGCCAGGGTTACCAGCCTGAAGTCAAACAATGAGAGAAGTCCCAGCTCAGACAGTGAGGCCAGGGAGAACAGGTGAATTCTTTCTTCCTCTGCCTTCTGTTCTAACCAGGCCTCCAGTGGGCTGGAGGATGCCAGGATGCCTGCCTGCCTGCCTGCCTGCCTGCCTCCCTCACACCGGGATGGCTACCTATTTTACTGGATGTGCTGGCTCAAACGCTCCAGAAACACCCTCAAAAATATGCTCAGTTAGAATGTTTGACTTGGCCATCTTGGGGTTTGTCCAGTGGATGCCTGGCGTTGGCCATGAAAGATGAGTAGGTGACTAGCAAATGTGTGTAACAAGTTGGTGAGAAATGAACAGAGATTGGCTCTATCTTTTACCCTTTTCTGTGATGAAGTTAAATTAGTCCCACCCCAGGCCCTAAGAGGAGAGCTCTGGGTCTGAGATTTGGACTCAGCCTGGTTGATTGTTGATCATGGGACCTGAAGGAAGCCTCAGTTTCCCCCTCAGAGGGCGCTGACATAGTATAGTAGGCATTGAGTTATATTTTTTAACTTTTTTATCGATTACATATCTATTTTTCTTACATCATTTATGCTCCGAGGTTCTCCCACCACCGTGTCACCTGTGAACCCTCATCCTGATCACTTGTGCTCATCCCTCCCTGTTTGCACCCTCCCTCCCCCTTCCTAACCCTTGCCATATGCTTTAGTTGTGTTGTCAACATGTTAGTTTTAACTTTTTCTTGTCCGTTTGTTTGTTTCCCCTATTGCCCACCTCTAAGTGAGACCATCCAGCATTTCTCTTTTTCTTTCTGGCTTATTTCTGCTGGCATGATTCCTTCTAGGGAGGAGACAGGTTTGAAAACCAGAACAGACCAGCCACACAGCTGAGCAGCAGGCTCAAGACCTGCAATCAGGCGCTGGGATCCTTTCAGCCTCCCTGCTTCCCACTTGCTCCCCCTCAAATCCACTCTCCCCCAGAGCCAGCCAGGTCCACTGCAGCCTTATTCCAGTTCTCTGTCTTCCCCTGGGGCCCTGCAGCCCTTTCCTGTAACACTTAGAACAGCCTCTGTTTACTTTCCTGTGGCTGCCTTAATAAATCATCACACCCCCCATGTCTGGAAACAACAGGCGGATTCTCTCACACGTCTGGAAGACAGCACTTCAAAGTCAAGGTGAAATCAAGGATCAGTGTGATCCCAGGACCCCGAAGGAGACACTTTCCAAGTTGCTCTGTTGGCTTCTGCGGTTCCCGGCACTTTCTGCTCCGCTTGTTCTGGGCCATCTTTCATGAAGACACTTGTCGTGAATGTCGGGCTCATCCCATATTGAAGAGCTCCTTGGCCACAGTGAGCTGAGCCCTTCTCCCAGGAGGGTCACATTTGCCAGCACTGGGTGGGCTTATCCTTGGTGGGGAAGGAGCCTCCCATCCAACCCACTCCAGTCTTGAAGCTTCCTTTCTGTCCCCAGACCCCCTTGCCCCACTCGGGATGGCTCTTCTGCCTCTCACCCGGGGGCCCCTGTTTCCTTTTGGGTGTCACTGTGCCTTCTCTTTAAATGGGTGGGCCTCCCTTTCCGCCTTGCTTAAAGTGGGGTTTCTCTTCTCCCTCTCCCTGGTCCTCATGCCCCTTCTTAAAGCATGCCAGATATTGTGACAATGTGCAGTAAGTGAGTTTTCAGTGTTGTTCCTCCTGCCATCAGCCTCTATGACTGGCACCTGTGGTATTGCACCCTCCCCATAGTCATACCTGGCCCAGTAGGTGTGCACATGTGAATAGGCTCACCTGGGCCTAGGAGGCGAGGCTGTAAGGGCAGCCTCACCCTGGGGGAGGGGGAGGCGAGGACAGAGGAGAGTTTGAGGGGAATGAATGGAAGAACTAGAACTTGAGAGAGGGGACTCAAGTGGCTGTGTCTTTGCTGTCTCTTTTCCCCTGCTCATTGTTAAAAATTCTGCGAAGATAATTCCAAGACTCTGATGTTCTTTATTTATTTAATTTTTTTGTGGGATGAAAACAAGTTACAGATAGGTATACATATTACAGTACCATAATTACAACATTATAAACCATGCAAAATAATATATCATTTACTCATGTGTGATTTAAAAGTATCAGATACCACAGGAATGATAAACATCAAGTCCAGTGTACTGATTATTATTTCTGGGAATGTATAATGGGGAATAGGATAGAAGAGATATCCACAGATAATGTCGACTATCTCTGTGATGGTTGATTTTTTAAAATGTAATTTTATAATTGTGTAAATATATATATTTATATATATTTATATATATTATATATAATATACATAATAATATATATTATATCTATATATATAAAACATTACTCTGTAGCCTGGGGTTTTCCCATTTCCCTAACACCTGTTAACCATCCTGCTCTTTTGTGCCCTCCACCTCCCCCGTCTACTTCCCCCTCCTCCTCTCTTGCTCCATCGTTCAGCTCCGTTAGTTTCTAATTTTTCTTATTTGTTTGCTTTTCCCTATATCTGTCATACAAGTGAGACCATCCTGTATTTCTCTTTTCAAAGGCTCTGATATTCACAAGGGGCTAGAACCGAGGATGGAATGATTGCAAAATCGACAACTTCTAATTACTTTCCTGTTTGTTTTCATTTTGACCTCCCGCTGCCTCGACGCTGTATGAAGGCAGGATCTGCACCCTCAGGGTTCACCCCGTTCACCCTTTCTTCTGCTGGCAGAGCGCCCTCCCCCCCCCGTTCCATGAGCTGATGGCCAACGCATCTGCTTGCAATCTGCTGTC
>PVHY01018707.1:18768-28823 GCA_004024945.1 Uropsilus gracilis | reverse complement strand
AGTGGGGAGGGGTGGGGAGGGGTGGGGGGTGGGGAGTGGGGGGGAGGGGGCACCACACAGTCCCAAGGGGACCAACAACCATGTGGGGAGGAATAATGGTGTATGATACTAAAAGTAAATTTAAAAACAATAATTTTTTTAAATGTTGCTATATAGCAAATGCAAGCATGTTTGTGTTCCAGTTTTTATCATTCTTTTCATGTAATTTTGATATCTCTTTCCTTACACCAACTACTATGATCCTTTGTTCTTTTGGGAAATTTAAATTTCCTTCTACCAGGGTGCCTGCACATGGTCCCGCTGCCCCTCCCCTCCATCTCATTCTCAGTGCCATCCTCCTCCACTGCCCTAGCACTTCGCCTTTCCTCAAACTAAACCGGGACCCCAATGTGGGCAGTATTGAAATTTAGGCATTGATGCCATTTACTGTTTGAAAAGCACAGAGGTACAAAGGGTACTGGTGTAAACAAGATAAGAGTGCTTTTATTTGTTACAAATTCCAGGTGTGGACCCTGGAGGAGAGAATGTATCTCCTAGAGGGTGTGTAGAGGGAAATTGGAGTCTTGTCTTTTAGACAAATATATATATATATAAAGAAAGGAGCAGAGACTAGCGAGACAGAGACTTCTGGGGAGAGGAGAGAAGAGAATGACAGGCGGATGAAGAGTAGCCCGAGTGACCAGGACCAGGCTGGGCAGAAGCCCCATGGAAGAGTGAGCTGGTGGTGGCAAAGAGCCATGGTGGCTGGCAGAAGAGTGGTTGGTGTGGAGAGTGTGGCACCGCAACAAGGTGGCATAGTGAGCTAGTACCTGGAGATGGTCAGGAATTTGGAAAACTGAATAGTACATCAGCAATTGTGAAAAAAGTTTGAAGCACCTTGGAGAAGCAGAGCAGCTTGAAACATGGAAAGAGAAGAAGCAAAGAGAAGACGCTGGAGAAAGACTGGAATTTTGTAGAGTGCCTACCCCTCAGGTTTGGACCATCTAGGACATGTGTCTTTGGGACATTTGGGACAGAAAATGGTGACTGGAGTAGGATAACTGGCCACCTGTGACTTTAAGGACTTTTTGTTTTCCCTGTTAATATTCCCTTGTAAATTCCCTTGTTAAACTGTATTTTGAGTGGCAACTGCTACCCGCAGGTGATGCGGACCTGTGGCTTATTGGTTGGTGGCTTTTGTCCCCTTTTGACCCCACTTCAAGACCAGAGGCTGCCAAGGGCAAGGGCTGTCTCTTCTACACTTTCCTAAGTGCCTGAGAAAGAGGCCCGCGGCTGGATGTCTGACGGCCATTTTCAATAATCCCATAACAGTCACCTGTGAGAAGCCAACTGTGTGCCAGGGATGAACTCAGTTATTGTCTGGGACCCCACAGATTAAACCATGAATTAGCAACACAGGGTCCCAGTTTCCCAGGCCCACTAACTGACCTTTCCCAGATGACCTGGGCCAAGGTCAGGAAGAGACTATTCCAGGCCCATGAGGATGGGCCGAGGCTAGAGGGGGCTAGATGATAATATTTCCAATGAGAAATTCCGGGACAGGTGCACAGAGTTGCAAGTGTGGTCACACTTTGGGTATTAAAAAAAAAAAAAAAAAAAAAAAAAAAAAAAAAAAAAAGGAACCTTATTGCCTCACATATTTCATTGTTTGGAGAGTATATCGTGTATCTCTGTGTTTATGTAAATTAAATGACAAGCTTAGAATGTCAAGTTGCACTTACCCATTTAATAGCTTCTTAAATATATCATTTAATATATTGTTTCTGATATGGGGAAATGACACAGTGAAAAATTGAATAGGTTCCAAAATGCCCTGGTGGGCAGATCTGAGAGAACTGAAAAGATGGAGCGTGAGAAGCACAAAAGGGCATATAAAAAAGAGGAGTGAAGAGAGAGAGAGAGAAAAGAAGGAAGGAAGGAGACGAGAATGGCGGACTAAGAGAACAGGCCCACGTGGACTGCCAGGGGAAGCCCCCTAAAAAGTGAGCTGGAGGTGGCAAGTAGAGGAGTGGCCAGATAGAAGAGTGGCTGGTAGAAGAGTGGCCAGTGTGGAGAGTGTGGCACCACAGCAAGATGGCATAATGACTGGGTACCTGGAAATGGCCAGGGATTTGTGCATCAGCAATTGTGGGAAAAGTTTGAAGCACCTTGGAGAAGTGGAGCAGCAGGGAATACTGGAGAGAGAAGAAACGAAGAGAATACACTGGAGAAAGACTGGACTTCATAGTGCCTGCCTCAGTTTTGGAGGGGCAAAGGGCACTATCTTGGACATGTGTCTTTGGGACCTTTGGGACTGAAAATGGTGACAGGGGTAAGGTAACTGGCCACTTGTGGCTTTGAACATTTTTGTTTTCCCTGTTAAAACCCTTGTTAATAAAACCCTCTTGTTGAACTGCATTTGAGTGGCAACTGCTATGTGCAGGTGATTAAACCTGGGCAGCAGAAGCCACATTTTAAAAGAACTTTTTTCCTATGGCTTGCTAAGAGGCTTTTGCCCCTTTTCAATACGATTTCATTTCCACAACCCAAATGCTCCAAAACAGATGAATGGATCAGAAAGTTATAGTACATTTACACAATGGAATATTATTTGGCAATCAAAAAAGACGAACTTAATAAATTTGTGGCAACATGGATGGAGTTAGAAGGAATTGTGCTAGCAGAAATAAGCTAGAAAGGAAAAGAAAAATATCAGATGGTCTCACTTATATGTGGAATATAGGAAAAACAAACAAGAGGACAACAAAAAGTTAAAACTGACAGCAGAACTAAAGCATAAAGCAAGGGAGGGGGAAGGGAGGAGGTTGAGAGAGGTAGGGAGAGGGATGGTCATGGGAGATTGGGATGACAGTTCATGGGTGAGAGGGTGGTGAGTAAATATATATATATATATATATATATATATATAATTTGTGCAATCAATTAAAACATAGTAAGAGTGCTGGGCATGGTGGCACGTGCCTGTAGTCCAACCACTGGGAGGCAAGAGGCCTGGGATCCCTTGAGTTTGCGGGTTCGAGACTACCCCAGGCAACATAGTGAGATCTGGTCTCAAAAAAGCAGCCGGGCATGAAGGCAGGTGCCTGTAATCCCAGCTACCTGGGAGGCCTGAGGTTGGGGATCACTTGAGTCTGCGGGATCAGGACTACCCTGGGCAACATAGCGAGACCTAGTCTCAAAAAATAAAGATGATGATGATGATGATGATGATGATGATGATAAGAGTAAAATAAAATTGTATATCTTGTTTCCGTATTGAATTTAAAACAGTGGTATTTGCGGTAGCAATGATGATGGTGATGATGATAATAATAACAATACTGACTCTACCTACCTCTCTATGTGATTAAATCAGGTAGGAAAAGTGCTTTTGTAACTAAGACACCACAAAGATGTAAAACACTATCATTTCATTCTCTGACATGTTACTATTTTTCGTTGAATATTTTCATTAAAATTGAACCAAAATATAGCTTCTAGCGAGAACATACTATGAAAGCACAAAAATGAGTCTAATTCCTCTTCCAGACAACAGTCCTTAAGGTACTAGAAAATAGTTACAAGGCCATTCCTGAGACTCCTCCTTCCCAGGCCAAGGGTGCTTAGGGTTCTGTGTGTCTCCAACACATATCCTTATCATTTGATGCGACGGCCCAGCAGTGACCTTATGGGGCTTCTTTTGACTTCTCCAGGTCCACACTGCAAAGGTAGAAGCTGAAGAATACTGCCCCCTCAGACCATTCTGGAATATCAGTGAGAGAAGTGGGGGCTCTATCTGCAGATGTACCCAGCCCAGACTCCACACCCCTCATCCTAAGACTAGCTTTGGGCCTCGCTTGTTCCTTCTTGATGGAGCTCAATTCAAATTGAGCATTAAAAAGAGAAAAATATACATCCCAAGCTTAAACAGCTGTGACAATAGGACAATAGGAAACATATGAATTAGAATGAGAATTATTTCTATTAGATGGATATAACATCCTTGCACCAAATTGCGTGGGGCTTTGCACTGAGAAAGTTTAATGAATCAACATATTATTCCATCTGTGCTGCAGGACTCAACTTCTCAGGCTTTGTACATACCATTTCACTCTTCAGGCTTAGCTCTGATAATTTCTCATCTGCTCTATACCCACAGTGCCTCATGGCATGGCACATGGAAGGAGACTCCCAAACTGGAGTAGACTCACAGATGGTAGAATCAGAGGAAAATGACAGATAATTCAATCCATCCCTTCATTGTAATGAGAAATCGTGATCTTGAGAAGTGACATCCTTGAGATCTTGGTTATCTTTTTTTAATTAATTAATTTTTAAAAATTTTTTACAATTCTCCCATCACTTTACCATCTGTGGATCCTCACCCTATTCCCTTGTGTTCTTACAGACAGCAATAGACACTTTTTTAAACTTTTTCTCATCTAAAAAGACAATAAAAATGAGGCAAGACACCTCAACACTTCCAAGAGAGACAGACCTGTGCACAACAGAACATGTCTTCACAGCTTTCCTAGCCTTTCCCATGAAACCCACGTTTCCCAGAGAAAAGCCAACATAATGAATAGTGGCAACCCGGACTGACGGCAGACATGCTCTGTAGCCCAGGCAGTCAGCCAGGCTAGCTGTGACAGAAATGATTTGAAAGAGTGGGATGTGGCAATGGCTTGGTATTTCACGGTTGTTAGGCATCGAGGAAGAAAAAGAATGAGTGGCATAAGAGAAGATAATTGGGCAACAGAGAAAACAGGCTGAATCAAGAAAGGAAAAATGAAGGCTGGGTACTGTATAAACACTGCCCAGTACAGACTCCCTGGGAACCCACGACACTTTATTGCAGAAAACAGGGTCTTTGGACAGTAAAATGAGTTTCTCATGTCTCTCTTTCTTCTAAAGTTTCATGATTTACCATGTATATATATGTACACACACACACACAGACAAACACAAACACAAAATGTTCAAACACTCCTACAAACATGAGCATCCTTCTGAAGCCTGTTCTATCTTTTAAATTAATACCCAAAGCAATTAAATCATGATGTGTGCCCATTACCTGCCAAGTTTTGTTATATTTAAAACACAACAACATGGTTTCAGATCTTATTATTTGGTACGTATTCAACCTTTCAAGGGTGGTTTCCTTGGTTTCCCCACACATGAACTCTCAGTAAGGCAGTTAAAACAACCCCACTTTGATATGGCTTGGTTTTCTTTTGAGCAGATTCTCCTTTACTGTCCTGTCCATTGGACAAAGAAAGGGGTCAAAGAGATATGAGATGCAAGATCATCACAGCACAGAAACCCACACATAAGCCAGCAGGTGATGATGTATTTCTCTTCCTTTTGGATACTTAGGAACATATAGGCATGCTTGACTTATTGGGAAACTTCCTATTTGTCCTGCCAGGAGAATAGATCATGGGGGGAGAGCAACATATTGTTGACTTTGTATAGATTTATAACATTGGCAGCAGACCCCAAAACTCACTGTAACAACAGAAGCAAAATGACATCAATGACGAACCCCATGACACCAGGTAATGTCTTAAAGTGCCAAACATCCCAGCTATAAGGATTCTCAAATGATGTAGGCCAGCAGTGCCTAAAGGATTTTTCAAACAGAAATGATTAATGCTGATAATGAAGAGTCCCCAGTACTTCTAGAAAAGGAAAATTACTCAACACCTCCTTTAAGCAACAAGATCTGCTTTGATGAAAGGATATTTATCCTTAACACTGAAATAAGTGCCTTTGTTATGGAAAAATACTGAGGCAGATGCCAGAGGGAACACGTAAATTATAAATTAATCTGCATCTCAAGATTTTAACAGTTTCTTGATGATATATGATAAGCACTCATGAAAAGAACCTTATCAGACCATGAATGAGTGATATAACAATGTCAAGGTGGAAGGCATCAGCAGCAAACTCTATAGTTCTCATAAACTGGTAATGGGGACTGCAGTACAGAAACCAACAAAAATACCCACAAGCCAAAGAAAGAGTAACTAAGAAAGAATGTCAAGAAATACCAAAATATAGCTTGAGAGTAGGTATCCACTGTCTCTTATATCTGACAGCAGACCTACACTCACTTCACTTACTACTCCAGAGTCTCATAACATTACAGATATAGAGTAGGGGTTGTCTAAAGTCAACCTTGTACCTTGGGAAAGCAGAGAGAAGGTCTGATGCACAGAGACCATCCTTCCCCCTATATAAGCTGCATAAGGCTGGTAGTGTTGTTTCAAATGTTTGCCAAGTGCAGCAGAAGGTGTTTTCCCTTCTGGAATTTTTCTTTTCCTCTCTCCTCTCTGCCTCCAACAGTAACTCAGTTATGACTTAGAATTGGGATCTCTAGAAAGCCCCTGCCTTTACCCATTCATCCAAGGGTTCCGAAGATATCTACCTCCAAACACTCAAAAGGCACTGAGAGATGGAGGAATTCATCAAACAATTCCAGATCATCAAACAATTCCAGTATTTTTGAGATATTAGAACATTTCCCCCACAATGTTGACAGATCATCAAACCTAAGGTGATGGTAAACTCACCATCCCAGCGGATAAGCTAGGCCATCTTAGAAGAGTTATGACTGTTGAAAGATTCTTCCTTACTTAGAGATACTTGATACTTCCTTGAATTGCTCTTAATTCCGTCTCATCTAATCTAATTCACATTCCACACAATAGCCTTTCTTCTGCAGGTACAATGTATAGACTTCTTCAGGCATTCTGGATATCACTTGGTTACGAATCCCTTCATTTTTTCCATTAAATTTCTTAATTTTTTATTTCAATTTTTGGTTTCAATTAGCTTGTATCTGTCTTATAACCTAGCTCTTAAATGAATAAGAATACTCTGGACATGAATTGGCCAAAATAAATTAAAATGGAAACTCTTCATTTCTAAGCCTAGATACTACACTTTTATGAAAATAACTAAGACCATATTCAGTTCTAAGTCTGGCCACATGGCATGACATGTGCTTAATGTAAACAAAAATCCTTCAGCTGAAGTGCTTCCCACTTGCTAATGAGATCACTGATTTTCATCTATTATGCCCCTCTCTCACAGCTGGGCATTAGCCCCCAAAAATGTAGGAAGTAGTATCTGTCATGCTTTCTTCATTCTTTCTCCTGAGCCCCAATTATAGATTCAAATGATCATTTCAACCATCTAGGAGAAGAAATATTGTTCCTAACTATGAAGTTTCCATGGGAAGATGTCAAAATGGAGCTGTGTGATGTGAGAATAGACTTTAGCAACCCCCCAACTATTCCTGGTCCTGAGTCTTCCCTTCATTGTCCCTAAAAATATCAGAAACTTCTGGGGAGATCTTCTGGGGAGTAATTGAACCTCCTCAATAGAGAGGAGACCTGGATAAGATCAACCAGTTATTTCAGTGTTTTGGGTCCTTGGTCTCTCAGACACTGGAGAGATGGACTATATACTACCAAGCATCATGAACTATCCAGTAAGTGAAACAGCACAGATTTGCAGGATTCTCAGTATGTAGCATTTGTCTGGGAGAGAAAAGATGTTCAAGTACCAATTTGACACATCTAGTTCAGTGGTTTGGGTTCTAAATTTTATTATATGTTTTTGTGGTGAAGATCTCATTTATGGCTTATTTTTTTTAATAAAATACAAATACAAAGCTGATTTTGAAAACATTATTGTCAAAAGTACATTTAAAAATCAGCTCAATGCAGCTCTCATCACAAGACTATTCACCTGTGTTTATGCAGGTGTCTCTTTTAACAAACCTTTTCCTTTCAAAAGCAGTAATAGCCATAGCAGCAGCTCTGCCCACCTATGTCTAAGCAGGTTCCTCTTTATGCTTTTCTTCTTTCCTAATAAACCTGTCCTTTCAAAATACAAAAATAAATAAAAATAAGTTCACAAAAGTGTAGAAAAAAAATGGAAAAGAAAACAAAGGGCAAAAACTTCCATCATTTAAATGTAAAAGTGTCATCCACATCTCTGTCTCTTTCATTGTTGTATCAAGTCCACATGCCTCTGTCCTGAATGATTTATCCTTTTAACAAGTCACATTTCCCTAAGTCTAAACCCTATTCTGATTGATTCAGCTATATGCCTATGACATTTGCTAGGAGATTCCAATAGCTCAAAGGATCTTCCACCTATTCTTCAGTCTATCTTTAAAAAGAAAAAAAAAAAAAAACACTCAAAAAAACAAATCTTCTCTGAAAAGTCTCCTCTGACTATACCATCCCACACTAATTATTCTTTTTCTTTCCCCAGACCATATCCACAATCTGTAAGACAGTATTTTGGTTATCTTTTTGATTAAAGAAGGTATGAGAATTCACTTTTTAAAAATTATTATCATTGTTATTGCTATTACTTTAACTTTAATGTTTGTCTTGCCTCTCCCAAGGGGTTCATAAGTCCCTTGAGGACAAGAACAAAAATCTTTATTTTGTATTCCTGAAATATGTCAAACAGAACAATGAAATAGATGATGAATGAACAATGATAAATTTGGAGAAAATCAACTAGACAAGGAATGACAAATTCTGCAGACTCTGAATCTGAGAGAATTTGATAATCTTAGAGAGAATCTGATAATCTTACTGACTGTTAAATACCCCTATCACATCTCTACATTCCTCCTCCCTATCTCAAACACCTAACTAACTCACCACTGCATTATGTCAACTCAGGTTCAAAAAAGGTACATAAAGACTCTCTACCATCTACAATAATTATCAACCTAGATAGCACTAACAGAGTAGAAAATGGATTTTTGTCATTTAAGATTCTAAAACATCCTAGAAGAATGGTCTCAAAACCATTGTAATGAGAGAGATTTCTGAGGAATGTATCCTATAGTCTGAATTACACACCCCTCCCGCCCCCATTGATATGTTGAAATCCTAAACCCAAAGGAGTGGTAGGTAATTAGGGTTAGGTGAGAGCTTGAGGCTGGGTAGGGCTCTTGTGATAGAATTAGTATCCCCATAAGAAGAAATATCAGAACACATTCACATTCTCTGCCCCCCTCCCCTGCAACCTTTCCCCCTCTTCTTACATGTGAGAATACAGCAAGAAGGCATCCATTTGCAAGCCAGGGAGAAAGTCCTAAACAGAACCCAGCTGTAGTGGCATCCTGATATGGGACTTGCAGCCTCCAAAATGAGAGAAAATAAATTCCTATTGTTTAAGCACACAGTCTATGGTATTTTGCTATGACAGAGCAAGTCTAAGACAATATATATGAGCCATAAATAAGTAACTGCTGTGGAAATTGCTCTCCAGATTTAAATACAATCTAGACAACTATATTGAGCAACTATTTTCAGACATGGGACTACAAGCAATGCAGGACTATGATCTATGGAGAAAAGTGAAATAAATGAGTTATCTCTTACATTTACTCTGCATGTCTGTCTACCTGCAAACAACTTCCAAACTGCAGCACAAAGAAGAGGAATCCTATCAAAATCTTGTGGTCTTGCCAAATAGAGGAGACAGAGACTGAAGTTTGAGATGCCCAGTACAGCTAAAACATTCAGATTAGGTTACTGAAAACAAGGGAGCAAGATGAGAAACATCTCAAGAAATATACACAAGGTTTCCCTCAAGCCTAAATAAAGCTCCATGATGTTGGAAAAGAACAATTAGCCAAATACTGTAAGCCAGGAAATTCCTAGAGCTCAAAGAAATCTAAACTCATTTGTATTCTATCAGCCAGACTGGGTAGGACTCACTGAATTCAAAAACTATCTAGCGAAGTCACCAGAATGGTCATAGCTTAGTAATACAGCAAACAAGCCAAATTCCTTGAGGTCCTCAGGGATACTTCACACCTGCCCTAAAAAAGTCTTTAAAATAAACCATGAGGGTCCATCTAATCTTCAAGGAATTAGCCACCTGGCAAGACAAAACCAGTCATTATTTAAAAGAATGCACTTATTAAAAAGAATGCAATAAAATCAAGCACTCAATGAGAAAATACACAATGTTCACTTTCTAATAAAAATAATTTTGTTTGTTTGGTTTTGTTTTTTTTTTTTTTTTTTTTTTTT